>JBAKBP010009852.1:0-81262 GCA_037953745.1 Lithodes maja
GATAGCAAGATCATTTCTTTTATCGCTGTGGTAAACTATCAATGGAAGTTAAATATTACTAAGCTATAATGAATAAAATAAAATCAATCTAAATGAAAACTACTCTATATCTAAATTGAATTCAATCTGAAACAAGCTAATTTATATCCAAAGGTCTCACATAATAAATGTATATATAGGGTAAGGTTATAAGGGTTAATATTAGCCAGGAATTAACTCACCAATAGTTCCACGTGGCAATGAGGCAAGGGAGAACGTTTTACCCAATATGGCGGTGGACAATGGGGAACGAGACTTCGGTCCCAAGACACGAGTCAAGTTAAAGAAAGAATAAATGATTACATGGGAATGGATATGAATAATATGCTTATCTATCAGTCAGTCATGATGTAGATGAGAGCGTTGTGATGGTGTAGCTGTGTGTATTGCTGTATGTGTATTGTGATTACAGGCACAAAAGCTCGATCAACTGAGGGCGGAAAAATTAGATGTTGACTGGTTGGTGTTCGTGAAGGCTCTGGCGTACCTCAAAAGCACACCTTGCTGCCTTGGCAAACCGCCAGGAGCCCAAATTATCGTACCGCATTTAGGTTGCTCTATACGATAAATTATATTAATATATACGATAAATTCATATATACTGTACTACATAAGACCATGGCAATATTGCTTAATAGCATATTAGGCCTTTTATAACTTAACTTATTTACAATCTTATAATATACGATCTACTCGTCCTACATCGTGCTGTAGGAGAGATCGTGACGTCACAGAGACATACGAGATCACAAAAGAGTCATATTCTATCGTATTTATACGATACACTCCCCCCACAAAAAAGACCTGAACCCCACCTTAAACCTATAGTTGCCCAGAGGCTTTCTTCTGACGCAACAAGTCGACAGCGCCAGCAGCAGCGCGTCTGGGACGCGTCCCGGTCCGAGAATGATCACCATCAGTAAGAGGTGAGTCGTTCCTTTGAGAATCCTCGGACCCAGCAATAACAGGTGGAGCCTCAGATTGCAATGCGGAATCGAGCTCCAAAGCGTACAAACGTGCGATAGGACGAACAGTAGTTCCAGTGGCTGTCTTCAATAGCGCCACCCGCTCTACAGAGTCTGCCCCCTTGTATACCTCCAATACGCGGCCTAATTTCCAGTATAAACGAGGACTATCTTCTTTAATTAAAACAACTTCGCCAACTGTAGGTACCGTTGGTCTACCAGAGGGAGTAACACTCCTTTCCCTCCATGCTAGCAGATATTCACTAATCCACCGTTTCCTAAAATCCTCGATTATCCTGGATATATACTGGTATCTCTTAGACACCGCTACCTCAGAGTACAACGAGGGATCCTCTAACTCTACTATGGACTGAAAATCAGATGGAAACGCAGTCAATGGTTTTCCATATAGCAAGTGAGCTGGCGTTAATGGTAGTGGTTCTTGCAGGTCGGTGTACACATATGTAAGCGGGCGATCATTCACTCTATCATTGCCTCTATCTCTGTGAGGACTGTCGTCAACTCACTCTTCTTTAATAGAGCACGTCCTACAACCGCTCTGAGTCCTGACTTTACTATGCCGACACATCGTTCCCACATTCCACCAAACCAAGGTGCCTTAACTGGAATGAATCTCCATTCGCACTTCTTCTCTCCCAAAAAAGTGATGATAGTAGGATCACTACTCATATCCTTTAGATATTTTGATGCTTGGACATAAGTGGGAGCATTGTCGCTAAGAATGAGTTGAGGGAATGAACGACGGGCACAAAACCGTCTGAACGCCAGCATAAATTCTTCGCTAGACATATTATCACATAGTTCTAGGTGTACCGCTCGAGACGTCGCACAGGTAAACAATAATATATAAACCTTCTCATGCTCCCTCGTCTTCAATGCCCCTGTGTAATCTAATCCTACCGCTTGGAAAGGTTCTACGTGCTTTACACGGCATTCAGGTAGAGGTGGAGCTGGTCCAGTTGCATATGGTTTACCCTTTAGTCTCTGGCATATTACACACTTTCTCACTACGCGTCGAGCTACTTGTCGAACTCTGGGTATCCACCATGTGAGACGTAAATTTGATATAATATGACATTCCCCGTAGTGTTTTACTTCCCTATGTGCACGTATGATCAATAGATCAGTAACGTGATGTCTTGTTGGCATAAGTATAGGTCGGTTTGTGCCGTCTGGTACACCCGACCACTTCAGGCGACCCTCACACGTGATGAGGCCATTGTCTAGGTGCAACCTTAGTTGACGCACTATATTAGGCATTAATGTCTTATTCAAGCTTTTCAAGGATTCTAATTCATTGGAAAAGGTTTCTACTTGAACCCATTTGATCAAAGTTACTTCAGCTGCTTTAAATTCACGAGCATCAATGTTGTGACCCCTGTTGCAGAGTTGGCCCGTTACTTTAAGCTTAAGATTGGATACATATCGCAACACCCAAGCTACAACTCTGACTAGTTTATTATAATCACCGAATCTTGCCCACTTCATGATAGGACCCGGTGGCTCATTTGGTTGGGCTGTAACTGCCACTGTTTCCAGTGGCAGAAGTCCCTCACCAACAGCATGCCATATCGTCCATTCACTTTCATGGAGCAGCCACTTTGGACCATGCCACCACAATACGGACTTCATTAACTGGCTAGCCGTTATACCCCTAGTTATGAGATCACTAGGGTTTTCTTTTGTATTTACATAATGATAAGCAACATCTGGCAAAAGGGCTCTAATCTCATCTACCCTATTCCGCACATAAACTGGCAGAGACTTCTTGCTATGTATCCAGCTTTCTCCAGAAAGAATTCGCGAAAATGTTCCGGCTGTCTTAGATCTATTCATTTATCTTGTGCTAAGCTGACAAAGAAAACATCAGGAGAACAACCAAACTGGAAATGTCTCGCATGCCCAGGGCCCACTGCAGAGCCAACCGGGGCAACACCGGCAACACCGGTCGCCGACTTGACCCAACTGGTGACCAAATGGAAAGCGCGGATCCAGATCCTTCCCGGGTACCTAAAGGAGCCAGAATCCAAGTGGCGGAGGCCCTTACAACCATCATAAAGCAGGCCCTACAGCTCAAGACACCCCTCGCATGGGCACGGCTCCTGGGTTTCTCCTATGGGGCCCTCCGAAAACCACCCAGAACCAACATACAAGACCATCTTCAGGTTTCACTAGCCACCAGAGTGAAACGTCAAGTAGCACAGTATATGGATGGAAACAAACTGGTGGAACCCCCCTGTGACGCATGCCGAGTATGAGCATGCTGTACAGAACGCTCAGTCAGACCCCACTCTCGCTAGGATCGTCAGGGCAGGAACTTTGGCTGTAGTCCGTGTAGAGTTTCCTAACTCAGTTTATGTGAGCCGTTGTACTATAAGTATTATAATTATGTATTTTGTTTTCTTCTAAGTCAACGAGTTCTATTTTATATCATTAGATATAAGTATTGTGTGTGGGACTTATATATAATGAGGAGAAGAGAGAGAGTTATGTAACGACGGCCAGTGAGCGCGCCACGAGGTAGGTAGGCCTCCCTCCCTCCTCCCTCCTCCCTCCTCCCTCCTCAAGCGCGTGGGAAATCCTTTGTCGATCCCAGATTGAGAGAGAATATGACGTAATGATTGTCAGTGGGCGGTCCTTAGTAGTTTGCGATATGCCGCTAGAGGGCCGAGTATAAAAAGGAGAGGTCCTCGCCACCATTCTTTAGAACTCATCAGGCAGAGCGACTTCTCATATCCCTTGCAACTATCCATATTCTTCCGACTGATGTGAACTTTCTCTACTCTCTGAACAGCCTATCTTCTTCTCTTCTCGTCCCTTTTTAACCAATGATCCCTTTGGTGCAGATTTAGTCAGCCAAAGTATTATCGCTTGAGTTCTCACGAGATATATGCCTGTTAGATAGCCTATTTTGGAAGGGATAACTAGAATAGGATTGATTGATGTTTGTTGCACTCGTATATGCATTTCCCTGTGTACGATTATCCATGTTCCTGTTTTCTGCTGGTTTAGGTAATGCTAGACTGGGATAAGGTTTCGGGAGTTGTGATTTCCTATGAGTACTAGGTTTTGGTTGAACCGGTACAATTGCAACGGAGACGTGGGAAGCCTAGGTGGTCTTTCTGACTGTGTACCTTGAGAGTTTAGCACTGTGTTGCGAGTGAGGGCTTTTGCCTCTGCCACCCAACACTGTGCTATCTCGTTTGCTTGACTTTGAGAGGATCGCCAGGAGAGAACCAGATACTAGTGATCTGGATCTCTCAAGAGAGCATCCCGTCAATTAACGTAATTTGGCCGCACAGTCTTAAGGACCTCGCTAGGCTACGAGCCGCTTGCTCAGCCATTGTTTCCTAACCTTAGATATCCCAGCTAGACTTTGCTCGACCAGCAGATACAGCATAGTATTGAAGCTTCTCCTTATGTATGTTATTGTGTATGCACTATTGATTTCATGTGTGGCACGCCTAGCTACTTTAGAGATTAGTGGCCCCCGAGCACAATCCTAGTAGGCTATTGCCAGTGCATTGTCGGAGTACTTCTTTTATATGTTTGCCATTTACTATTGTCTATTCTTATAATTCTTCTTATGTCAATTTAAAGCCTTTAATATTAGTTAATTGCCAGTGTGTTACTTATTGAATTGCTGTTCAAAATCCGATACTTACTTCTTACGAGTATTCGAGAAGCATCTAACTTTATCAGAAGATTCCTTGCTTGATGCTCGAGGACTATTGTTTAACGTAACGTAATAGTGCCGATCCGAAGTAGAGGGTGGAGGACTTCTTAAGTTCTTAGTCAAGGGTGGATTACTTCGGCTTCGGCCAACACTATTCTTTAGTGTTGTAGTACTTTCTTCTTTGTTTGATTGTTGACCAGACTAGATAACTCCCGTCTTGTTATTAGTCTGTTGTGTGAAATGCTAGTACTGAGTTCTTGTATACCCCGTTATAGCAGATAGAACTCTGGAGGGTAGTGGCGTTTTTTTGTTCGGCTGGCAGTACTCTGGGGTTGGGATCGTGTGTTTCCGTTGTGGCAGCGAGCCATACTCGAGTCCTGTGTAAGAGCCCTAGTGTACCCGAGTGCCCGGTCGTAACACCCCGAACAGCAACCAAACAGGGCCCAGAAGCACCAGGACAAGGAAGAGGAAGAGGCTGAACAGCTACGTAAGAGGGTCGCGGCAAAGCTGGCGGATAGTGACATCAAAGGGGCCGTCAGACTGTTGTCCTCTTCAGAAGGTTTTGCTGGTCAAGGCACCGAAGTTGTTGAAGCCCTACAAGAAAAGCACCCACCTACACCTAGGGACCTAAACCTCCCCCCTGCCCCAAATGACCAGATGCGCCAACCTTTAGTTGTCACGAAGGAGCAGGTGGTCGCCGCAGTGAATTCATTCCCAGCAGGCTCAGCCGCGGGCCCAGATGGTATCCGACCCGCCCACCTCAAAGGCCTCTTGGGTCAGGGATCAGGAGCTGCTTGGGAGGCACTCTTGGAAACCCTCACCAAATTCATCAACATGGTTTTAAGAGGGGAAGTACCCGACTGTGCCACACCCCTATTTTTTGGGGCATCACTCTGTGCACTGGCAAAGAAAGATGGCGGTGTGCGCCCAATAGCAGTAGGGAACACCTTCCGCCGCCTTGCCACAAAGGTGGGTTTGAAACCACTCTCGAATGGCCTAGGTCAACACTTAAGACCAGTTCAACTAGGTTTCGGAACTCCAGGGGGGTGTGAAGCTGCTGTACACGCAACCCGCACCTACCTCAGCCAAGCCCAAGAAAAACGAGTGCTTCTAAAGATTGACATGCGGAACGCATTCAACAGCATTCGCAGGGATGTCTTCCTCCGTGCAGCTCAAGAACACATCCCCACTCTGTACCCCCTACTTTGGCAGGCTTATTCCAAACCTTCAATCCTGATTTTTGGCGAGACGGTAATCCCATCAGAGACCGGGTTACAGCAGGGAGATCCAGGTGGTCCTGCTCTTTTCTCAATAGGGGTGGATGCAGCAGCTAACAAAGTAAGGTCAGAGCTGAATGTATGGTACCTGGACGATGCAACCTTGGGTGGGTCAGTAGAGAACGTTCTAACTGACCTAAATAACATCATAACTGACCTCGGCCAGGCCGGGCTAGTGATAAATGACACCAAATGTGAACTTGTTCTCCTCAACCACACACGTGAACAAAGAGAAGAGACTCAGGCCCTGTTCCGAAACATATTGCCAGATGTAAAGATCCTTCAGGAGCACCAGCAAACCCTATTAGGTTCCCCACTAACTCTGGCAGCAATCCCACCAGCACTTCAAGTTAAAAAGGAGGAGCTTCAACGTCTCGTGAGTCGCCTGATACACATCGATGCCCACTCAGCTCTGGCCCTGCTCAAGAACTGTTTCTCCATCCCAAAACTCCAATACCTCCTGCGCACATCGATGACTTACACGAACAACGGCGGCCTCCAAGAATTAGACAGCATAATCCGAGATGCAGTGACCAGCATCACCAACGTGGAATTTAAAGAACGGGCCTGGACACAAGCCACCCTTCCTGTCCGCCTCGGGGGCTTGGGCATACGGAGAGCCTCGGATATTGCCTCCCCAGCCTTTATCTCTTCCCTCATCGCGACCAACGACCTCGTATTGTCCATCCTTTATTCTAAACCCGGAATGACACTTAACAGGGACGTAACAGCAGCGATTAACACCTGGAAGGGAAGTACAGGAGTAGAGGAGGAGCCTCAGGGTACCTCCAGGAGCAAGCAGAAAGCGTGGGATACCATCTCGGCGAAGAAAACTCAAGAAAATCTCCTAACCAATGCAGACCAGGTTGCAAAAGCACGCCTCCAGGCAGCCGCCCGTTCGGAGAGTGGCTTGTGGTTACACGCCATCCCCATCCCACCTCTTGGAACTCACTTGGATGCTGAAGCGCTCCGGGTCGCCATCGCGCTCAGAGTGGGTGCGGCAGTTTGTCACCCACACACTTGCAAGTGTGATGGGAGGATGGATGCTCAAGGTCACCATGCCTTGTCATGTAATTACAACGCAGGCCGCCTGCCAAGACACTCTGCACTAAATGATGTCATAAAACGAGCCCTGCAGAGTGCTAACTGTGCATCAATCCTCGAACCACATGGACTTCACAGAGAAGACGGCAAACGGCCAGATGGGATGACCACTTACCCTTACAAGAATGGCCGGTGCCTCGTGTGGGATGCCACATGTGTTGACACTTTCTCCACAACCAACGCCGCCAGAAACGCCGACGAAGCAGGTGAAGCCGCCCGGATAGCAGAAAATAAAAAGCGAGAAAAATATCAAGCCATCGCCAGAATTCATCAGTTCGAGCCCCTGGCATTCGAAACTTCAGGAGTCTTCGGCCCTACCACCCTTAAGATGGTGAATGAAATAGGCCGTAAAATCAGAGAAGTTTCAGGAGAACCCCGGGAAACCCTCTGGCTCAAGCAAAGACTAGGGATGGCTATCCTCCGGGGCAATGCCACCAGCGTCATGAGCTCAGTTCGACAGGACTGGGTCATGCCACTGCGTGAGGCCCCGGCAGGAGTGGTGTATCCGTAGTCTTTCCACAGTAGGGTAAAACAAAACATAAACTTTATTTGTATGTAACATGTGTGATACACATTAATAAAAGGGGATGTGTCGGATGGTTGAAAGCCACAGTTGCTCGCGCGTTTGGGGCTAGCAACACGTATTATGAAAAACATGCATCCTCCTTCATTCACTGTCCCCCCCTTCACTCACTCAACCCCACAATTTGCCGGAGGATAACAGGTTTTTCACAATACGTAGACGGAGGTCTTTTTTTAAAAAACCTGACTATCGCACCATACATGAACGATTTCAATGTTTAATTCGCTCTCGTATTCTGCTCGTACATGTTGCACCAGACGTGCTAATAGCAGCATGGCAGTCAATTCCATTTTAGGGATAGTTACCTTTTTAACCGGGGCTACCTTGGCCCGGGCTGTAACTAAATGTGCCCCAAATGAAGTAACAACATATATGGCTACCCCGTATGCCGTGGCGCTAGCATCGCAAAACGTGTGTAACGTAACGTCACCGAACGCCGCCACTTTACGAGGTATAGGTTTAGTACATAGGATGGCATATTCATTCAACAACAATGTCCCTTGGTCATTCAGGTCCTCGGGCAAACTGTCATCCCATCCTATTTTACGTCTCCAAACTTCCTGCATTAAAATCCTAGCTCTTATGGTAACAGGTAATGCTAGACCCAAAGGATCAAAAAATTGCGCAACTTTGCTCAACAGACTTCTTTTTGTGTGCGCTCCTGTCTGCTGAGCAAAAGACCTTGTTTGAAAAGTTAGTAAGTCATGTTTAGATCATCCCCAGATCCCCAGATCCCCAGATCATGCCAGATCATCCCCAAATTTCTGGACTTTTCCTGGTTAAGAGATGCCGTACCATCCACTTGTATTAAACTCTGAAGATCTTCACTATTAGTAACCCACTCGCGGAGAAATAGATGTGCATCCGCAAACAATCTGCGTGCTTGCCAGTATGCATACAACAAATCATCTTGACTATCGCTAGTACCCTGCAAATTGTCAATGTATAATCCGCGAGATAGTTTACTTGTGTCCTCATGAGTGTCAGCTAGATGTTTTCTGATTGTGGCATTTAACAAAAACTGCGAGCAAGTGGCCCCAAAGAGTACAACCCGAAAACGGTATATTATGATGGGACTTTCAGAGTCGCTAATGTCGCCGAACCAAAGAAAGCGGGTAACATCTCTATCTTCCTCCTTTAGCTTGACCATCAAGAATGCCTTCTCGATGTCACTGGTATAGGCATACTTCCCCAGCCTAAACCGCAATAGATGTTGGGACAGGTCCGACACCATGGACGGACCTGTCAACAGGCAGTCGACCTGTCAACAGGCAGTCATTTAGACTATAATAATAATAATAATAATAATAATAATATTTATTCAGTTAGCAATTTACAGAGTTGGTACCACATAGTTTGTTACAAATATGACATGTACCAGCCTTGCATAATTCCAACTAAGGATAGCCCAATAATGACTGGGTTGTTGTCCTTGGTGGGCAGAACAGTCATACACCACCCGTATTGGTGTGGTGACGCTGTCTTTCTTTACCCCATGATGGGCCAGATAGTGAACCCTACCCTTCTTACACGGTTCCCTGACATCGACTCTCTCTATAAAGCCCCTATCCTCATAACTCCGAAATACATCGTCATACGCCTGGCGCGTGCTCGGTTCGTTAGACAATTTCCGCTGCAATGCGCACAAGCGACCTAATGCCAAACCATAGTTGGTAGGCAGGCTTATCTCACTGTTCTTCCAGGGTAAACTAACTTTATATTGCTTGTCTGAGGCACAGTAGCACACAGACTCGTCAAACCTTTGTAGCGCAACTTCCGAGTCATAATCAGTCTCCATAGGATTAATGCCTATGTGATCCAATCTCCACAGTCGTTCCAGGTCGAACTCGGCAGCCATCTTAGGGTCACTAGGTTGGGAATCCTCCCTTCCCAACTCCTCTGCCGTGGTTACATTTACTCTATATATCGAGACCGTGTCGACCAGGACCTTTGACTGTGTAGTATGCACCTTTCCGCTCATGCAGTATCCAAATTTAGTGGGGATTAAAATTACACCACACATCTTTTTAAATCCAGGGTATACTACTTCATAATAATGATCCACACCAAGTAGAACATGCACCTCACTCTGATTTCCCATGGGATCTGACAAGTTAACCCCTTTGCTACGTAATGCGTGTTCCACCTTCTTCACACCCACAGATACATATTCTGGTAGGGTGTCTACTACGATACAAGTCATAAAGTACCGGTTTTTACGATAGAAATATGAAATCTCCGCTATCTCGTAGTCTTGTTTATCAGTAACCCCTGTGAAGCCCTGTAATCGAAGAGTCTCAGCCCCTACGATTCGGTGCTTCAATCCCACTAGTACGGACCTCTTTATAAAGGAACGTTGAGATCCTTGATCTAGAAGTACCCGACAAACTTTGTTAATGTCATTACCTTCCATGGGAATCTGTATTGTGGGCAATATAGTGGTGTCTTGCGTGCTACCTAGTGCCACAGTTGTAGTACCCTCATTTTTGACGTCTTTGACTTTATCTGCAGTAGGACACAACTTATCAAAGTGATGTCCTTTGCAGTGCCGACAGGGCCTTAAGTATGTAGCAGTACATTGTCCCTGCTTACCATGTTCCCCACTTAGACAACCTACACATAGCTTCAATCTTTTCGCCTGTGCTAGTTTTGTCTCATTTGTCGGGTATTTTACGCAGAATCTCCATTTATGTTTGTTGTTACATAGCTTACATAGAATCTGAGCAGGTTTCTTATATGCACCCTCTTTCTTTACTTTAGTCCCCACTGTCATGCTTACTGTTCCCTTCTTCTCCACATTCTCACTCCCTCCCGACACATACATTCTCCCTTTGTTCAACTGTAGATTATTGATCTCCTTACTGAACTGAGTTTTGAATTCCCCCAGCTCAAATGATCTTACCTTATCAAGTATTGCCATAGGAAGCTTCTGACGCAAGATAATGACTATCATTTCCTGCGTGGTAAGCCCTAGGGTGTCTAGCGATCGAGTATGGCACTCCATATTTGCCCTGAAGTTTGTCAACTCATCAACCTTATACTGTGGTTCTGCGAGCCCCAACAAGGCAACGACATGGGCCATCTTCAACTGCTCTCTATCCCCGTATGTGGACTCTAATAAGTGTACCGCTTCAAGATAACTACCACCCACTACTGCAAAACCCTCTATTAAATGTAAGGCCTCACCTTCCATTTGTCCCTTCAGATAGTGAAACTTGCGGACATTATCCAAAGAGGATTCATGAACCGTAGATCGAAATACGTCCCAGAAAGCTAACCACTCGGTTAACTTGCCCCCAAATGTAGGAAGATTGAGCTTTGGGAGGTGTACAGTATGTTTTGGGTCAGCCCTTCTATGGGCCTCATTATCGCCTCCCTTCTTACTTGCGACAGCACGCTGTAATAGGTACTTCGCTCTAAAGACAGGTTCGTCATAGAGGCCGCGATTATCACACTCTTAACCCTCCTCTATCATGTCAGCCACAATCACCTCACTCAGAGCCGTAATACGACCGTGGGTAGCCTGGACGTTTTCTAATCTAGCCTCCAATTCCTCTAGTTCAGCAGTAGTGATGAAAGTGTTGACGTCCACAATTAGCCTATTTAATACTCCCCGAAGTCCCGCCCTTTGATTTTTAGGGGCTTTGATCAGCACCCCACTAGACGGTGTCTCTTTATCGTTTTTATCCATTTTGCATGTGAGCCTATAGGCTATGTATCTAAATGTTACGTTACAAAAACAACGGCCAAATAATAGTCTAATTAAGAGACGCCAACCGGCGGACTTCTATGTTATGGAGAAAAAATAGTACACTAAATAGCAATACCTACTAATGGATCATATTGAACAAGAAAAAATGTTAGGTCAGGTCATAATAGTCACAGGAAGTCCGAAACGGAAAAGAAAATTACTGGGGAAAGATGATGGGTGGGAAGCAGGACTTAGGCAGGCGCAACGATACAACCCCGGCGTCCCTCTCTAGCCAACGCTTCGTTAGCCCTACAATCTTGTCATACAGGACTTGATTGGTGTCTAAGTTGAGGTGGACACCATCCTGGTCGAGGTCTCGGATGCTGAGTGTGAGAGAAACAAAGCGGTGCTTCGTTTCTATTAACCGACACCTCAGGGCGCGGTTAACAGAATTTTGTATAGCTTGATAATCCGCCGCTGAGAACCCTCGGACTCTCGTCCGGCTCTCAATTGCCACGATCTTGCAGCTCCCTCCGGACTCCCGCTCCAGATCCAGCGCCACCTCTTTGATTGCGTCAGCTAACTCGCGGGGTACTATACCGGGGCATATATCATTGCCGCCTATAAATAAAAAGATCATATGCGGCCTAAACCGAACCACTTGCCCCCACTGGGGGGAGGCTTTCAGGGTATCAACGGTTGCTCCCGGTACCCCGAAGTAGGTCAGCCTGAAAGTTCTTTCCCCCTCCGACGCCCGATACGACTCAGTACCTCCGTCAGCTGCCCTTAGCCTAGTTGCATATGAATGCCCTACTATGGCTATTCGCTGAGGTACCGGCGCCTGAGGTACAGGGAGATAACCAAGCCCCACCCCTCCGGGGTCCTTGCTCCTGCATCCCTGGGCTAATCCCTTGCTCATTGCCCAAGAAAAATCCCCTACTGGTAGCTAAATCCCGGGTCTGGTCACCAATGTGGTAAACTATCAATGGAAGTTAAATATTACTAAGCTATAATGAATCAAATCAAATCAATCTAAATGAAAACTACTCTATATCTAAATTGAATTCAATCTGAAACAAGCTAATTTATATCCAAAGGTCTCACATAATAAATGTATATATAGGGTAAGGTTATAAGGGTTAATATTAGCCAGGAATTACCTCACCAATAGTTTCACGTGGCAATGAGGCAAGGGAGAACGTTTTACCCAATATGGCGGTGGACAATGGGGAACGAGACTTCGGTCCCAAGACTCGAGTCAAGTTAAAGAAAGAATAAATGATTACATGGGAATGGACATGAATAATATGCTTATCTATCAGTCAGTCATGATGTAGATGAGAGCGTCGTGATGGTGTAGCTGCGTGTATTGCTGTATGTGTATTGTGATTACAGGCACAAAAGCTCGATCAACTGAGGGCGGAAAAATTAGATGTTGACTGGTTGGTGTTCGTGAAGGCTCTGGCGTACCTCAAAAGCACACCTTGCTGCCTTGGCAAACCGCCAGGAGCCCAAACTATCGTACCGCATTTAGGTTGCTCTATACGATAAATTATATTAATATATACGATAAATTCATATATACTACATAAGACCATGGCAATATTGCTTAATAGCATAATAGGCTTTTTATAACTTAACTTATTTACAATCTTATAATATACGATCTACTCGTCCTACGTCGTGCTATAGGAGAGATCGTGACGTCACAGAGACATACGAGATCACAAAAGAGTCATATTCTATCGTATTTATACGATAATCGCCGTCAAGCTACAGAAAACTTGACACAAGAGGGGTAACTTTATCATAACAATAGTACACTGTGATTAGCTCGGCCGACTATTTTTAAAGTAAACTAAGAACTGATAGGGATTGTGAATGAACGATCACTATAAGTCTACTGTAACTGAGCAATTTTACTAAGATGTAGACAATAGTTTGTACTGCGGTATTGTGTTACACTAAATAAAGGAAAGGGTGATGCAATTAACCGTATTTTTAAATAATATGTTTGTTTTTCACTGTAAGTAATAATAATGGCTTCATTTACTGTAATGGATAATATGATGTATACCCTCTCCAAGGAATAGTATGGATCATTAACACTTCCAATTAACCGTAAACTTAGCATATCATATTAGAGAACACACCAAATAAAATAATCATGAACAATTTGTACCTGTCATTTAGTTTACCGAAAGTAAAATGTATGGAGAGAGAGAGAGAGAGAGAGAGAGAGAGAGAGAGAGAGAGAGAGAGAGAGAGAGAGAGAGAGAGAGAGAGAGAGAGAGAGAGAGAGAGAGAGAGAATGACAACTGGCGTTAACTAATTTATATTCTTGGGAGAGACTTTTAGACCATTAATCATCTAGTAAGTGGAGCCACACAACCAAATATATAATGATAAACTATATCACTAACAAACATTTACACTTCATGTGATTGTAAAAAGGTAAACAGATGAATGATATATGCTTCTTTGCTCACTAGTCATTTACTAGTTAGATTCTTTCACTCAGCGGTCCCATGGTGTAATGGTTAGCACCTTGGACTTTGAATCCAGAGATCCGAGTTCGAGTCTCGGTGAGACCTTGGCTATATTCTATTATAATATTCCCTGGACCGACACATAACCAAATATAAATGTATTATTAACTTGCCTTTGTCTTCTATAGCCAAACTTTATTTGTAGCTTTAACGTTAATAACAGTAACATGCAGTTATTTTCTGTTTATGACAGAGGCAATGTTTACAAATCGTTACTCCAAGCCTGTTACTATCAGTATTGTATCTAATCAGTATAAACTGCTGCATGGACACAATAACAGTCATAGACTAGATAGTGCATGGTGGTATTTTAGTTGATATTAAGAATAATATACAAGAGTAGATCCTATTGTACATCTAGGTTTATCTATCTATCTATATGTATATCTATATATCTATCTATCTATCTATCTATCTACATATATATATATATATATATATATATATATATATATATATATATATATATATATGTAAAAGATAATTGTGTACCTGCTTATAAACCAACGAATTGAGTTTCTCTCTTGCTCCCTCTCCCTCTCCCTCATATCCAAATGATAGACACACCAGGTGTGAATGTAAGAACAGCACCATCCTATTGAACAATTTGA
Source organism: Lithodes maja (assembly GCA_037953745.1). Taxonomy (NCBI): domain Eukaryota; kingdom Metazoa; phylum Arthropoda; class Malacostraca; order Decapoda; family Lithodidae; genus Lithodes; species Lithodes maja. Next base: position 14,517 of record JBAKBP010009852.1, read on the forward strand.
GCTGAATGCTATTGTTTTACTTCGATTCTGATCAAGGCGAAGCAATTTCACAAACAATTTAAACGTATAGATGTCCTCCAGGTTGATCATTATTTTGTACGCATTAAAGGATCAGTTTACATCTTGCTTTTTATTTACAACACAATCTTAACTAAATCACATTTAAATAGGGGGCAATATTTGTAGACACTCGATGTATGAGCCAATAAACACCAATACAAGCATAACAAATTAACCTTTAGCACATCACAACCAGTAACTCTAGACGCATCACAAGGGAATTAACCTTTAGCACATCACAACCAGTAACTCTAGACGCATCACAAGGGAATTAACCTTTAGCACATCACAACCAGTAACTCTAGACGCATCACAAGGGAATTAACCTTTAGCACATCACAACCAGTAACTCTAGACGCATCACAAGGGAATTAACCTTTAGCACATCAGAACCAGTAACTCTAGACGCATCACAAGGGAATTAACCTTTAGCACATCACAACCAGTAACTCTAGACGCATCACAAGGGAATTAACCTTTAGCACATCACAACCAGTAACTCTAGACGCATCACAAGGGAATTAACCTTTAGCACATCACAACCAGTAACTCTAGACGCATCACAAGGGAATTAACCTTTAGCACATCACAACCAGTAACTCTAGACGCATCACAAGGGAATTAACCTTTAGCACATCACAACCATTAACTCTAGACGCATCACAAGGGAATTAACCTTTAGCACATCACAACCAGTAACTCTAGACGCATCACAAGGGAATTAACCTTTAGCACATCACAACCAGTAACTCTAGACGCATCACAAGGGAATTAACCTTTAGCACATCACAACCAGTAACTCTAGACGCATCACAAGGGAATTAACCTTTAGCACATCACAACCAGTAACTCTAGATGCATCACAAGGGAATTAACCTTTAGCACATCACAACCAGTAACTCTAGACGCATCACAAGGGAATTAACCTTTAGCACATCACAACCAGTAACTCTAGACGCATCACAAGGGAATTAACCTTTAGCACATCACAACCATTAACTCTAGACGCATCACAAGGGAATTAACCTTTAGCACATCACAACCAGTAACTCTAGACGCATCACAAGGGAATTAACCTTTAGCACATCACAACCAGTAACTCTAGACGCCTCACAAGGGAATTAACCTTTAGCACATCACAACCAGTAACTCTAGACGCATCACAAGGGAATTAACCTTTAGCACATCACAACCAGTAACTCTAGACGCATCACAAGGGAATTAACCTTTAGCACATCACAACCAGTAACTCTAGACGCATCACAAGGGAATTAACCTTTAGCACATCACAACCATTAACTCTAGACGCATCACAAGGGAATTAACCTTTAGCACATCACAACCAGTAACTCTAGACGCATCACAAGGGAATTAACCTTTAGCACATCACAACCAGTAACTCTAGACGCATCACAAGGGAATTAACCTTTAGCACATCACAACCAGTAACTCTAGACGCATCACAAGGGAATTAACCTTTAGCACATCACAACCAGTAACTCTAGACGCATCACAAGGGAATTAACCTTTAGCACATCACAACCAGTAACTCTAGACGCATCACAAGGGAATTAACCTTTAGCACATCACAACCAGTAACTCTAGACGCATCACAAGGGAATTAACCTTTAGCACATCACAACCATTAACTCTAGATGCATCACAAGGGAATTAACCTTTAGCACATCACAACCAGTAACTCTAGACGCATCACAAGGGAATTAACCTTTAGCACATCACAACCAGTAACTCTAGATGCATCACAAGGGAATTAACCTTTAGCACATCACAACCAGTAACTCTAGATGCATCACAAGGGAATTAACCTTTAGCACATCACAACCAGTAACTCTAGACGCATCACAAGGGAATTCCCAAACCCAACATGCCAGTATAAGGGTTATGCCGCCAATAAAACTACTGTCCCCATTGTATTAAAGTATGAGGGTCAGCTGTCCTCTAATGCCACTATCACTTTACCTGGAGTTATCACCCAAGTACAGGTGCTGACATAATGTTTACCTGGAGTTATCACCCAAGTACAGGTGCTGACATAATGTTTACCTGGAGTTATTACCCAAGTACAGGTGCTGACATAATGTTTACCTGGAGTTATCACCCCAGTACAGGTGCTGACATAATGTTTTGCCGTAGTAATGTCTGCCACAGTTGAAGAAATCTAACCCTTAGTGTACTTACAGTCATTTAATTTTGTATATAAACAGAGTATCACAATTCTCTGACACCTGCATTGTTTATATCATTATTGTCACCGCAACATTTAGGTCAAGTGCTACAAGTTGGACTGTGGGGAGATAACCTACCATAATAGAAGGGGCAGTAAAGTAATAAAGAGCTATATTGTGAGCGAAATAGAATGAAAAGCTAAAGAAAGGAAATAAGATAAATGATCAAACTAACTAAAGTAGAGCACATGAAAATATAGTAGAACACTGTGTGAAATAGAAGGATAGAACAAACAGCAAGACGATCGATGGTTAGATAAATACTTATGGGAATGGGAAGAAAGAACAAAGTAAAATTAGTCTGAATATGGAAGTAGCAGACACTAAAGGGTTCATAATAGAGGTGTTAACTTGTGATTGCACTGGCTGTAGAAGAGAAATTGAGATTAAACCACCGCATTCTACAGAGGTAGAACTCATTAAACAACGAACAACATCCAAACACAACCATACAGATACAGGTAATAAACCAGTTCAGATAACTGTTCACGAATATAATATACATAGATGTGGAAATACATCAATGTTATACATAAATTATTATAAATTACTAATACATTATATATTAACACATGAAAGGATATTATAATCGTTCAAATTATATATTTATACTATTGTGGCTGTTATCAGACAGATGTATTTATCTCTGTAAAATAAATAATGTGATTCAAGGGCAACACACTATCTTCACTAGTCCATTGACTAAGCAAGGTTCCTTATTACAATACAAATGGTATATAATTGAAGAGGCTACTTTTTTTTTTTTTTTTTTTTTTTTTTCTATATTCCAACTACTCCCTCTCGGGCATAGGCTGAGAGCCTGTACATTTCACCGCTCAACACGGTGAATCCCGTGAGGTCTTGTTCCAGTCTGGGGAGTGAGACATGTGAAGCATCAATCATGGCTCGAAGCAGCTCCATCTCTGAAGCGGCTGGTTGCTTCGCTCAAGTGCTTCACCGTCTCACCCTCCAGACTCAAACCCTCACTCTCAGAACGCCACCTATTGAGCAGTGAACTCACTAGGCATTGTCCCCCTGTAACATATTTTGAATATGGGAATATTCATACAGTGTTATTTAATCAGGGAACAATGAGGGTACTTTTTTTGGCATTTCGGTGGGCTTTGTGGTAATGCACTGATACTAGGTACAGCACAAATTCAATCCCAATAATATCTTCCCATTGACATTTCGGAATTTGAACCCGGGTCCATTGGATTACCAATCCAGTGGCATGACCACTCCACCACTCCACCACATAGGGTATCCCGAAATATTGTTGGTGTGCCATACTTCAGGAATAGGTTATATAAATAATATTAAGCATAACATGTTCTATATGAATATTTGCAAATCACAACCATTACAGAGGTTTGATATGTTGATGTGTCCCTTATATTGCATTAGAACACTTACCCTCACTTAAATGCGTGTATTGCATCATGCCATAATTAAAATGTTATAATTGTGTATGTTCCAAAATGATTAGAGACATCCTAGCTCACACTGGAGTTATTGAAATCCGTCTGACATTGGTGTGGGGGAGTCCACTGTATCAATATCGCTGTAGTGGTTGAGATTTCGATTATTAATTGAGATTAATATTATTTTTATTAATCTCACCACCACACCCCCAATGAAATTAATTAAAGTATATATGATCCACCGGGATTCGAACCCGGGTTATCACACACATATTTTTGCCACCTTAACCATTACACCACCAGGACGGTTAAAGGTTTATGCACACGCCTACGACTTATTATCCATTCTCGAATACTGGATATTAGTCTAATCATGTTCATACTCCCAACCGCACTATGGTAGCCTACTGTTTAAGTGAGAGGAAAGAATATTCATGGGGCACAGATCATATAGACCGGCCTAATTGAGATTTCGATGATTTTCGACATTAATATTATCAATATAATATTATTTACAATATGTGTACTCATATTTTACTTACCATAGTTATATATTTATTTGTTTATATATTATATAAAGTATTTCGCATTCCAACTATTCGGTACTAAACACATTCCCTTGTTTCGGTAACTACATAACTAAGATGTCTTTATATAACCCTACACTTGCGTTAGATGCGTGGTCTTCATATTTCGAAAAACAAAGTATTATTTACAACAAATAATTAGGATAATAATGCATAGCCTCAAAATATCATAGCGAGAGGATAAATGGTTAGCTGTTTGGCCAATTTTAATAACGGTAAACTAATGAAGTTCTTGGCAAATATATTATTAACAAATACTGCTAATTATATATATTTTAATGATTACAAGAATTAAGCTTACTTGAATAATACTCATTATTTATTCAAACAAACTTCCGTGTCATATTTTGAGCCCTACTGTTAATGGCAAATTGAAATTGCGTATATTGTAAGCTATTAATTTATAGAAATATGCCTTGATGATTGCATACAACACCACTCTTAAGGATTGCAAGCATGTTTTTCTTATCATTACTCTACTTACCATTTCCGTTTTCACATCAAATCAATCTATACTATATTTATACTATGCCATAGTTGATAGTTATGTGACTGCCTGGGTTGATAGTGGTGACATAACGTAACAACAACAATAATGGGTGAATAATGTGTGGTTGTTACAGTAACATGTTTTACAGTATTACTAACGTAACAAACTTCCCTCTCCCCACCCCACCAACCTCGACCCTCCCGCAATTAGTCATATTCAATTACACTCAACGCCAAAATAAGGAAGCAAATCACTACCTTGTGACTATGTAAAACAAATTTGACTTTTGCCATTTGTAAATTGCTTGAAGAAATAATCAAGATAAAATACCATTTTGAAAAAAACATATTTATAAACGATTATTAGTAAGTATGGTTTTCGGAACAAACAGGCATGCATAAAATGTTTCCTCGACTTATTTCATGATATTATTAATACTAACAATGAAAGCAAAGCTGTTGACAGTTGATATCTTGATTTCCAGAAAGCTTTCAACAAAGTCCCCAATAAACGTCTTTTGATAACACTAAAAGCTCATGGTATTAAAGGGTGCGTTCTTTGGTGGATGGAAAATTGTATTCCTGACCCCAAGCAAAGCGTAGTTATAAATGGTAAAGACTCGGATTGGACAATTGTCACTACCAGCGTGTCCCAGGGATCAATGCTTGGACCTGTTCTTTTCTTGATTGATATCAATAATATTGATAATGGTCTTTTATTTACAACTTCAACATTTGCAGATGACACCAATATTACAATCACAGTAGTGTCTCCCTTGCAGGTTCAAGGCACTTAATATTATTTAGATAAATAATACATCTGGGCCTAAATATATAGCTTTCAATACCAACAAATATTAGTACTACTATACATATAGGATACAAGAACGAAGAGGCAACTTAATCTATGAATAGTATTTATCTCTGATGAAGTAACAGAGTAACATTATCGAACAATTTAAAGCTCGACCAACAATGTAATACATTAATTAAAAAAGGACATAAGGTTATTGGTTTCATTAGTAGGTCATTTGAATATAAATCCAAAAACATTAGTATTGCCTTATACAATTCATTGGTTCGCCCACATCAGAAAAATTGTGTGTAGTTTTGGTGTCCACAGTATCAAAAAGGTCATCAATAAACCGGCAAGAATACAGAGGAGAGTAAATAAATGATTCCAAGACATTGAAATAAGCCAATATGGATGTCAACAAGTACTTCAAAATTGACCAATCGAAATATCCACAGTAGAGGAAAGTAAAGGTTTTTAGATCGTTGGAAAGCCTTTTCACTAATAATTCCAACGATCACAAACGGATACCATACATCATTTGTATTTTTACTTCTTTTTGTTTTTCTTATGATTAAGTGCATATTTTATCAGTATTAAAAGTATTGCTGTTATTTAAGGTATACGTAAAATATTATATAATTATGTGATACTGTATATATCCTTCTAATTATTTATTGCATTATGTCATTACTTATAATAGTGCTTTACTATCATCATTATTACTGGTATTAGTATTAAATGTATTGAAAATCAATAGTAAGATTAAGTTAAGTCAATGTTAAGCAAGGTTATGTTATAATATGTTACGATTTAAAATTGAAGATGCTGTATATGACGATCTTTTGTTAAAAATATATGTCCCACCGACTTTGTCAGGTGTGGGGTTCGAACCCACGCACCCTCTCGAGTACCAGAACTTAAGTCTGGCGCCTTAGACCACTCGGCCAACCTGACAGTGAAATATATATACAATCATGAGAGGTATTTCCCTCTCAGTATACCCAATATGTGTTTATTAGCATTGTGTACTTTTGTTTTGTTTACCACGTGTTTTGTTTTTTTAAATCAAGGAAAATAGTCTTCTATTGTTGTCCATCATGATTTGAGTGGAAGATTACCCATTATTCCAACAATCTTAAATCTCTCCCCCCCCCCCCCCCCCACACACACACACACTAGTGGAGAGGGCTATGAGGAACAGGAAAATGTGGGGTTGAAGACGTAAAGTCGATAATTAGGTATTTAATAGAAACTTGGCTCGGGTGCTCATGTTCTGACATACGGAGCCCTGTATGTTTATTTAAGAGTTAGAATTAAGAGTTGAAGGAGTGCCGAATTACCCAGGCGGCGAAGCAGACTAGCGAGCGAACCAGCGAGTGGGAAACCAGCTCGTCCGCATACCAGCAAACAAGCCTTCACACCTGCGTGCGTCATTGGGGACCCTGCAAACTACTTCGATGACCCGACGCTATGATGATGATCGACGCCAGGAGACTTCATTGGACCACGCACCTGCTACGCAACTCGAGGAGCTGTGATTGGGGCGCGCACCATCCCTCGCCTCCTGATTCGTTCATACACCATCATTGTTTAGTATATAAGACCCGAGTAGTGGGCATTCAAATCAGTCTCATTTGGAGTTGGAGGAAGACGGGGTGAAGTATTATAATGGGATTGTGACTGTCAGTCAGATTATATAAGTGTGTGTTAAGTGTGTTCGGTGTAAACACTTACGTTATGTTGGTTAGTGAGATAATGTGATTGGGAATTAACGGTAACGCTACTATTATGTACTTAACTATTTTAGTTGACTGACTTGTGGACTAAAGCAACTCTTCAAGTAATTGGGTTATGATAAAAATAATACTATTGTTTTATATTAATACTTGCGAGTTCTTTAATTTTCTTTTAATTAAGCATACATTGCTGGTAAGAACAAGAACGGTGATACTATTGTCTCATATTAGGAATATCGCCTTAGACTAACATGGCTGTTTTAATGTTACTTCTAGTGATTTCCTAAGCTGAAGAAAATTCTTTTAGCTTCAAAATATTATTTTTGCTTTTCATATTATTTGAGTGAGACCTGAATCGAATCTATGAAGCGATCCTGTAACTTAATTTACTCATAATCAAACCTCAATGTTACGTGGTTAAGAAATACATTTATCTAATTATTAAATATATATCTAACTTTTTATGTGACTTTGATATTAATCCTGATAATAATAATATAATACTATTAACGTAGACAAGAACCAAGAATAATAATTACATTAAATATAAATAAAAGGACATATAAGAAAACTAGCTATTCATTTAAAAAAGGGTAAGAGACAGAAATATTCTTACCTTAATATTTATCTTTCAAGACTTGATATACAATTAATAGTCCTTCTTTAGATATAACTTTTTCGGTTCATAACCATAGCCAACTAAGCTTCGGTTAAATAATAATTCTTTATAAATACTACATGACTTTAATTAGTTTCAGTATTTTTCATAATTAAAGAGTATCAGTCAATAAAGGATATCAAGTCCTAAGATCCAAAAGGAAAGGAAGCAACAACAGGAAATAATTTTATTAGATTTTTTGTTTTGCCTTCAGCTGACTGATACCTTAATATATATATCTGTGCTATCTAGATTCATCAAGTTAACCACTTGAGGATCAAGATTTTTTTTTTTTTTTTTTTTTTTTCTATGTGATTGAGGGAGGCAAAAGGCATAACTGCCTATAGCGAGTGCCTCCCCCATAGTTGAAAGAGTGACAGGGCCAAAATCAAGGGACGTTCGAGCCAAAATGCCTGGACACACAGAGTTTGAAGCAATTTAAGTCATAGGAAGAGGGAAAGACTGATTCTGGGAGAGAGTTCCAGAGCTCAGATGTTGAGTAGAAGAAAGTTTGAGAGTAACGTTTCACTCTTGGGTTGGAGAGAACGTAACAGAAGAGTGGCGACCTTGCCAGGATTCGTTTCATTCAGTTTCACTCAGTTTCATTACCGTTGCACTACTTACAAATCAAATATTAATCATGCCTGATCTAATTAATGACGAAGATGCTCGAGTTTTCATAGAATCAGAACCCACTGCCCCTGATATTGACCGTCTGTCAAAATCCGAACTGAAAGTGCTTGCCTCACATCTCCAGTTAACTGTCTCAAACATGTCCAAAGTAGAGGTGGCTCAGACCATAAAAACCCACCTGTTCCCTGTAGAAGGTGAGTAGGGTGACGGAGCAGTTGGTGGGATCTCGAGTAAACCTAGCCAACTTGATGTACAATTGCCACCTGGTTTTACCGTTGATCAATTATTTGAACTAGAACAAAGCAGAGCAAAGACCGAACAAGCCAGACTAAATATAGAACTAGCCAGAATAAATGCCGAACAAGCCAGAGCAAATATCGAAGAAGCCAGCATAAAAGCCAGAGCAACGACCGAACTATGTGAATATCAATATCGTACGGCTCAACTAAATGTCAATACAAATGCTCCCTTAATTTCTCCCCCTCTGGGATTGACTATGACTAGTGTCATTCCACCTTTCACTGAGGATAATGTGCAGGATTTCTTTGAGGAAGTTGCTGGAGGTATGAAGTGGACAAGAGATCAATGGCCTTTTATGTTACAAACCGTTTTGACAGGGCAGGCTCGAGCCACATATTTGTCAGAAGTAGCAGAGGTTAGGCAGGATTATGACAATCTCAAAGAAGCTATCCTAAAAACCTATCAATTGCAGCCTGAGGCTTACAGGCAATCTTTCCGTAAAAACCAGAAGAAAGTAGAAGAAACCCATAAGGTATTTGCCAGAACCATGACTAAAACTTTCAATCATTGGGTCAAGAGTAAGAAAGTCACAAGCTACAACGATCTGAAGGAGTTGGTCCTGTTAGAAAATTTCCTATGGAAAATTGGTTCTTCTGTAGCCTATCATTTAAGGGGGAAAAAGGTAGATTGTCTTGCCGACGCCGCTGACATGGCCGACACATACGTGCTCAACAACAAATTTCGTGGAAAGAAGCCCTACGATACTTCTAGTTCTAATTCTAAGTATCCCAATCACAAATCTGACAGACCCAGTCACAAGCCTGTAACGTCTTCCCCAGCTAGCCAAAATAGAATTGTTCCCCCAACTAAAAATGCGACTCAGGGTAATCGTAACAGAGGTGGAGCCCAAAGTAATAGTAATGCTCAAAGAGGGAACGTTCCCGTATCCCCTAAAGTACCGTATGTACTTTTTGTGGCAAGAGAGGCCACCATGCTTATCAGTGCTGGGCCAAGGAGAGAACAGAGAGATCGGGGCAAACAGTTGCCGCTGTATCTCAAACTCCATATGTTCCTTTAATGCAGGACTCCCGACAGAAGGAGTACCTAGCACCAAAAGTTCCTTTAATGCAGGACTCCCGACAGAAGGAGTATCTAGCAGCTAACGTAAACCATCTAGACAGGGGTGTAGTAGCATGCGTGGTGCAACCCACTAGGGTTAAGCCAATAATAATTTCACCATCAGTGCAGGACAGTTACCGTCCCTTTATTTCATCTGGCAACGTGAGATTAAATGGTTGTATGCATGAGGTAAAAATTCTGAGAGACACAGGTTCTACTAGCACCCTCATGGTGAATCCTTACACTGAGTGCCCACCTGGCGAACCAGTTGTAATGAGAGGTGCTGGAGGCCAATTTTATGCATACTTGGTAAAAGGCGAAATTGAATGTGAGTTACTACAGGGTGAGGCCACCATAGCTTTGTGTAGGTCCCAAGATATCTCTGTGCCCGGGGTAACACTCCTTTTGGGGAATGATGTAGCAGGTGAGAAGGTCCGACCAGACCCCATTTTGTCACTTTCCCCTGTTAACGAGTGTTACGGCTGGATCGGCAATACATATTCGGGATTCTTGATCGTAGGACAGAAATGGCTTATGTGACAACGACACGCTCGATTCCAGTCCCAAATACTATATGCTCCAGACAACAAAAGCACCAACGCCCTACAGAGTTATTGTCTATGGTAACGAGGTACCTTAACTCGGCGAAAGTGTACAACAGGGGTAGGCTATGAGGCTAAACTCCCTCAGACATTTATAGGTTACGTTATTACTAAAGAAATGCAATACTCAAGAAACTACGTTAATATTAAGCCTCTAATAATGTAGAATAGAAGCAGGCTAAAGATATGACAGTGAAATGCTAAATGACAAATGTACACGCCTACTTGAAAGCGCGTGCACTAGAATAACTGTCCCCTACTAACATGCACTAGCATGTAGCATACAAGATGTTCATGATCCAGTAGATACCTAATAATACACATGGAAGGAACATAAATAGTAGTCACTTATTGTAATAATGAATCTATACTTGGAATAACTAAAAGGTTGCAGGCAACAGTACTGCGCCGGTAGCCTACTACCGCATAGGCTACTTCGCTTCTCTCACTCTGTCTCCCCTCTGAGTCTGTATGCGCCCTACGCAACAGAACTCCGGACACAGCAGCAAAACGACAGTGCAGTTAATTGATACATGAAAGTATTAATAGTGTTGTCTTGTGTGTGAGTAATGTGTACTGTAAAGTGTTACATACATAAACTTAAAGAGAGCTGCAATGCATAGTAAAATAAAGATATAACCCACTCATCATCCCCATGTGTTCTAGCTAGCAGGCCAAGTCACAGGAACAACGAGTCCCAGCACCGAAAGCGAGAACCCAGGAAAAGACTGCAGAGAACACAAGGACAGATAAATTACGTTACTCTACTATACCGGCACTACGAGCGAGCTGTAGTCTCTGGTACTACACTCGCTCCTGGCTCGGTAGGCAAATCAAGGCTAAGTCCTCACCCCTCTACAGACAACTCCTGGGCATGGTCGGGCTCTTACACATGGCACTAGTCTAGTCACAAATTGGATGATGAGCTGGGCATATAACTCGTGAACATGTAGAACGTTCACCAACTATCCTCATCAAGAAGATCGCTGTTCACATTAACCCCTTAAATCTAATACATGTAAATATATGCTTGTCCTAAGAGTAATACGAGAGGTGAGTGCTGAAACTCCTTTAGGACCTCAAGGGAAGGGTATGCATTTAAATAGAGAGAAGAATGAAATGAGAGTAATGTCGTCAGAGAGAAAGAGTGCAACCGTGAGAAATTGGGAGAGAGGGCAAGGGATGTTAGAATCTCAAAGGTTCTAGGCAACCTGGTCATAGAGCACACAGCGAGCCTCCAGGCAATGTGCTGTACGACAACATGGGCAGCCCAGACAGCATAGGCAGGCGGCAATGTACTACCAACCCTGTCGCACCTAGCTATAAGCGCAGGGCTGCCAACCGGTCCATACGTCTGGCAACCACCCCCCCGGCAGCGTGGCGCACCGCTACCCTCTCGCTCTGAAGTCTAACTCACTCTCTCTCTCTGAATTCCTATCATCTCATCTATCAACTTCTCTATTGATACTACATATTAAATGGAAGGTCTCGACATGGCTTAAAACAAAACCCACCACTGGTTAGCAAATGACGAGACCTTTGCAGAGATACAAAGAACATAGTTATACGTTGTCACACTCAATATAAGCAGCCAGCATGGTACAACGTGGTACCGTGGTGGTACAGTGGAGTACCAAGGAGTACAATCAGGTTACGTTGCCACGCACTGGGTGCGTCACAGCCCCCCCAAGACTTTAGATAATCGACCTTAGAAGCATTATCAAAATCTGACAGGCAACCAACCGACCCGCTACCCTTAGCTGCCACTAATTGCAAAAGGTGCACAACAACTGAAGTGTGAATTATACATAAAACACAATATCGCATGCATCATGCTACAACAATAAAGACTTACAAAACTAAAACAAAATTTTCTCGTTTATTTTATTGTTTTATAATCTTTTTGGACGGCGTTATGATAGCCTAATTTTACTCCTGCTCAACCCACACACCGTGCACGACTATCCTGGATCATCAACCCTTGATAGACAATCTGCTATCACGTTCTCACTCCCGGCAATATGCTGAATGTTGAGATTATACTCTTGGAGCATTAGGGACCACCTGGTCAACCGCATATTCCGATTGTGAAACTGATTTAGGAATTTCAAGGGATGATGGTCCGTATAAATCGTCACTACCGGGCCGTAGGCTGGAACATAAACTTCGAAATGTTTGAGCGACAAAACGATAGCAAGAAGCTCCTTCTCTATAGTCGAGTAATTCCTTTGTGCCGAATTAAACTTGCGAGAAAAGAAGCTCACTGGGTGTTCCAAGCCCTCGGAATCAGTCTGCAGTAACACTGCCCCGGCACCCACACCGCTGGCATCAGTCGCCAGCTGAAAACTCCTGGAGAAGTCTGGGGCTCTCAAAATCGGATGTGTACACAGCAGGTGCTTGACTAGGTCGAAAGCCCTCTGACACTCCGCAGCCCAACAGAACTTCACTGACTTCGACAGTAGATCAGTTAACGGTGCTAAGACAGTAGAGTATCCCCGGATGAAGCGCCTATAATAGCCTATCATACCTAGGAACCGCATGACCTGGCGCTTAGTGGTGGGCCTGGGAAACATATTGATAGCCTGTATCTTGCTCAGGGGGGGGCACACCCGGCCTAACCCGACCACGAAGCCAAGATACTGCACAGTAGCCTTTACAAACTCGCACTTCCTCAGGTTCACCACCAGCCCAGCATCGTGCAACTTCCCAAACAGGGTCTCTAAGTGCCTTAGGTGATTTTCAAAATTGTCATCATACACTATCACGTCATCAAGGTAGACCGTGCAGTTAGGGATTTCGTCACAAATATCGTTCATCAGGTTCTGAAACGTGGCAGGTGCGTTCTTAAGCCCATAAGGCATTACGTTACATTGGTAGGTCTTGCCATCTACCACAAAACCACAAACTTGCTTAGCTCGGTCCGACAGGGGTACTTGCCAGTAGCCTTTTACAAGATCAATTTTAGTAAGGTACTTTGCATTCCCTATCTTGTCCACGCTGTCGTCAACTCGAGGCAAAGGGTAAGGGTTGGTAGTGGTCAAGCCATTTAGCCTACGAAAATCTATGCAGAACCGCACCTTGCCGTCAGGTTTTGGCTGCAACGTGACGGGTGATGTCCACTTCACATAACCTTCAGTGATCATCCCTCTCTCAACCATGTACTTTAACTCCTCCCGTAAAGCTGGCAACTTTACCGGGGGCACACGGTAGGGCACTGACTTGAAGGGCACATTATCACCGACATCCACGTCGTGCGTTACCTGAGTAGTGAGACCTGGGTGTTCGGCGAAAACAGAGGGGTATGACCTGAACAGGCCTAGGACAGCAGCACCCTGGTGCTCAGGCAGGTGACTTACAGCTTGCCTAGCCTCTTGTTCAGTATTCCCCGCCCACTGTTCCGCGGAAATGACACAGTCCCAGCTATCCTCCTCAGCAGCATGACTGTCCCCACCTCCTTCTCCACCCTGGCCGCTGCAGGCCAGCACAGGGACAGTGAGAGGCTCTGAGGGGCGTCTCACATACTCTTTCATGAGGTTAACATGACATAACTGATGTTTTTTTCTACGGTCAGGTGTTGCAACGAGATAATCAAGGTCGGACAGTTTCTTAGCCACCACATACGGCCCAATAAACTTGGCAGAAAGGGGGTGTCCAGGCAAAGGTAAAAGCAACATTACCTCCTGACCCACCGAAAACTCCCGAAGCTTCACCTTGGCGTCATACTGGTGCTTCATGACCGCCTGTGCATTAACCAAGTTATTACCTGCCGCTGCCATGCAACCTATAAGTCTCTCCCGGCTCTCAAGGATATATTTAAGTACAGACCCCGGCTTCTCTTCGCCCTCCCAGATCTCTTTCACCATACTTAAAGGTCCTCTCACATTATGGCCAAAGACTAGTTGATTTGGACTGAACCCCAGGCTCTCTCCTGGGACTTCACGTGCAGCGAACAGAACATACGGCAGACCCAAATCCCAATCAGTGTCATGTTCTGCACAGTAACAGCGTAGCATACTCTTCAGGGTCGAGTGCCACCGCTCCAAGACTCCCTGACTCTCGGGATGGTAGGCTGACGACACTACAGAACATATACCGTGCAACTGAAGGGTTTGCTTGAACAATTTGGATGTAAAATTGCTCCCCTGGTCTGACTGCACCTCACGTGGAAATCCATAACGGGAACAGAACAATAATAAGTTTTTAACAACTGCCTTTGCCGAGCCGTTTCTCATGGGGTATGCGTCCGGGTATCTCGTAGCCACATCCATGATTGTCAACAGGAATTTATTGCCACTACTAGTAGGCGGGAAAGGGCCAACCAAATCTACTACAACTTTGCTGAACGGAGGCCCGGTGACAGGTATGGGAAACAAAGGTGCCTTCGGGATTGTCTGGTTAGGCTTCCCCGTTGTCTGGCAGGTCGCACACCCAGCCACCCATGCACAGACATCAGCCTTGACCCCAGGCCACCAGAAAAACCTGCCCAATGCCGCCAATGTTTTTGTTACCCCCAAATGACCCGCCACCGGCACATCATGCGCCAGACACAATAAGGACTCTCTATACTTATTTGGAACAACCACCTGGTCTACTACCCTCGCACCGCCCTCCCACTTCGATTTGGGGTCTAGAAATCTGCGGTACAATATCCTGTTGAGCCTAAAGAAATCTCCCGGCTTCGCATCCCCATCTTCCTCCAACTCTATGGCACCATTGCTATAACGAGCTAGGCTAGCGTCTTGCAGCTGCTGCTCACTAATGTCCCTGGGCGTCAATGCATCAAGATGGTTTTGTAATAAGACATTACCCCGGCTAGTAGGCTCTACTGCCTTAGTGGCTCTCGCTACAGCTCTTGCCTCACGCGAAGTCTTACCCAACTCTGCCTTGTTACACACCATATCTGGGCCAGAGTCAACTCCCGTGTTTATTATAGGTCCAAGTACCGAATCACCGAGAAGTGCAGCAGAATCAATGTCCCTTTTCCTGCCCTTAGCAACCTTCTCCTGATCCTTCCTCCACTGTCCCCGAGGTTGAGTGCTAGGCTGTGCAGGAGCCGCAGAGCGAGATCGGGTTACCACACAGGCCATCTTATCCTGTTGGCACCTCCCAACCCATTCCCGATTCTCACCATCCACGTCGGCCGCCCTCTCGGCAACGACTAAGGGTGGAGTCCCGGAAGTGGGCACCGCAAAGTCGTTGCCGAGAAGAAGGTCGACGCCCTCAACTGGCAAACACTCAACGATCCCTACATCCAGCTCCCTGCACACCTCTCCCACTCTCAACTCCAACCTCACAAGTGGGTATGACCTCGTAGCATTTATACCCTGCACCACAACAACTCTGGCCGCATTTATCGGTTTCCCTGTGAAGTTCCTCAACAAAGTTTGCGAAGCCCCCGTATCCCTCAGCAAGTCAACCCTCCGTAGTTCACTCCCCCAGCTCACAAACCCGTGTCCCCGATGGCTACAGAAAGTGTCCCGGACAGGTGTCGAGCCTTCCGTACGCTTCTTTACCGCGTGTGCCTCAGCTGCTGACAACCTACCCCGGGCAGTTGCTGCAGCCTTCAGAGACACACCGATACTGTGAACCAATGACACCGGCTTAGCGGGAGTGTTACTAGGGCACTCACGTGAATAATGGCCTAGCTTCTGACATTTGTAACATTTCACATCCCCAATGGGCTTCTTCCCTTGTGCGGGCGAAGAAGGGGCCTGACCTTTAGTAAACGGGAGAGGCTTGTGTTTGTAGGTGTTATTAGGTGCAATGCATTTAGTGTGGTTATGTGTGTCATAGGATTTGTTATTATCGAAAACTCTGGTGGGTGGGGTATAGCGCCCCTTCTGCCCTGACTCAGCCCTCTAAGCGGCACCGCAACCACGAATCAATGATAATCTGAGGTCTGCCATCTTGGCAGCCTCCTCTACTGTCTTGGGACATTTTTCCTTAATGTTCAGCGTTAGATCGGTTCCAGTGCATTTGTAAAACTGTTCCAGATAGAAAAGTTGCTTAATTTCCTCAGCCGACTCTGCGTGCTCGGACCGAAACCAGTTATTACCTGCATCTGTTAAGTCCCGTGCGTGCTCCATAAAACTGACGTCGCTCTTCTTATTCACGCCACGGAACTTCAATCTATAAGTTTCGGGTTGCAGTTCGTAGGCCCGGAGCACAGCCTCCTTCACCAGTCCATACACTACACTCTCGTCCAGTGACAGTGCATCGTAGGCTTTCAACCCCTTACCCACTAGACGTGATGAAACTAATGCTGCCCATTTAACCTCCGGCCAGTCATACTCACGACACTTCTTTTCGAAACGAGCAAAAAACTCAGTCACTGCTGTCTCATCAAATGCGGGTACTAACTTAATTAAATGCGAAAGTGAGTCTGTAACCCAGTGCCCACCACCGAGATGACGCCCCGTGGTCTCTACTCTAGACTTCTCGACATCCATTTCAGCCTGGTACCTGGTTGCATCCTGATTGGCTTGGATTCTAGCAACCTCTATGCGTTCTATACTAGCCTGTTGTATCTGAGTCTCCTGCAGCTTAAACTTAGCTAGTTCTAGCTGAAATAACATCTCAGGAGACAGGCCTGGGGGGGGAGAGCACAAAATGGGGGATCCACACCGAGACGTGTTTACGGGTAAGCCAGCTTGCCCTTGAGAACCCTCCTGCTGCATCGTGCTAAGACTCGCTGGCTGAGGGCCCAGCTCAGGGGTAGAGTGGAATGGAGGCTTGGAGGGAACCCCCCAAGACCCCACTCCACCCACCGCCCCATCGCCATCACCCAACAAACATGCCACCAAATTCTTCTTGGGCCAACTGTCAGGACAGTCCCGCCCCAAAACCGTGGCTAAACAGCGAAGACCGTAACAATCAATAGCCTGCAGGCGCTGTTCGGTCAAAGGTGTCTGCAAAAATGCCCGGGCATCCCTCTCTCCACTTATAATACTCCCCTCCCTAAACATCTGTTGTACTTGCTGGTTACTAGGCTGTACAGTGTTATCCTCCCCCGTAAATGATGAGTCATTAGACATAGTGCTGGTTATACAATTGCTGTTCATAAAAAAAAAGAAGTGCTTATTACTAATTGCAGTCTCGACTCACAAAATGTTAAAGATGCTTGAATGACTCTACTCTAGACACCCCCAACGAAACAATCTGCAAGTCCACCAATACAATAATGACACAATAAAAATTCCTCCAATATGCAAGAAAATTCTAGCCAGCTCTACTAGGTAGCATAGAATAGTTCTCCAAAAAACATGTGATAGGATACTACTGAATCTTGTGCAAGGTCGCCATTTTGTTACGGCTGGATCGGCAATACATATTCGGGATTCTTGATCGTAGGACAGAAATGGCTTATGTGACAACGACACGCTCGATTCCAGTCCCAAATACTATATGCTCCAGACAACAAAAGCACCAACGCCCTACAGAGTTATTGTCTATGGTAACGAGGTACCTTAACTCGGCGAAAGTGTACAACAGGGGTAGGCTATGAGGCTAAACTCCCTCAGACATTTATAGGTTACGTTATTACTAAAGAAATGCAATACTCAAGAAACTACGTTAATATTAAGCCTCTAATAATGTAGAATAGAAGCAGGCTAAAGATATGACAGTGAAATGCTAAATGACAAATGTACACGCCTACTTGAAAGCGCGTGCACTAGAATAACTGTCCCCTACTAACATGCACTAGCATGTAGCATACAAGATGTTCATGATCCAGTAGATACCTAATAATACACATGGAAGGAACATAAATAGTAGTCACTTATTGTAATAATGAATCTATACTTGGAATAACTAAAAGGTTGCAGGCAACAGTACTGCGCCGGTAGCCTACTACCGCATAGGCTACTTCGCTTCTCTCACTCTGTCTCCCCTCTGAGTCTGTATGCGCCCTACGCAACAGAACTCCGGACACAGCAGCAAAACGACAGTGCAGTTAATTGATACATGAAAGTATTAATAGTGTTGTCTTGTGTGTGAGTAATGTGTACTGTAAAGTGTTACATACATAAACTTAAAGAGAGCTGCAATGCATAGTAAAATAAAGATATAACCCACTCATCATCCCCATGTGTTCTAGCTAGCAGGCCAAGTCACAGGAACAACGAGTCCCAGCACCGAAAGCGAGAACCCAGGAAAAGACTGCAGAGAACACAAGGACAGATAAATTACGTTACTCTACTATACCGGCACTACGAGCGAGCTGTAGTCTCTGGTACTACACTCGCTCCTGGCTCGGTAGGCAAATCAAGGCTAAGTCCTCACCCCTCTACAGACAACTCCTGGGCATGGTCGGGCTCTTACACATGGCACTAGTCTAGTCACAAATTGGATGATGAGCTGGGCATATAACTCGTGAACATGTAGAACGTTCACCAACTATCCTCATCAAGAAGATCGCTGTTCACATTAACCCCTTAAATCTAATACATGTAAATATATGCTTGTCCTAAGAGTAATACGAGAGGTGAGTGCTGAAACTCCTTTAGGACCTCAAGGGAAGGGTATGCATTTAAATAGAGAGAAGAATGAAATGAGAGTAATGTCGTCAGAGAGAAAGAGTGCAACCGTGAGAAATTGGGAGAGAGGGCAAGGGATGTTAGAGTCTCAAAGGTTCTAGGCAACCTAGTCATAGAGCACACAGCGAGCCTCCAGGCAATGTGCTGTACGACAACATGGGCAGCCCAGACAGCATAGGCAGGCGGCAATGTACTACCAACCCTGTCGCACCTAGCTATAAGCGCAGGGCTGCCAACCGGTCCATACGTCTGGCAACCACCCCCCCGGCAGCGTGGCGCACCGCTACCCTCTCGCTCTGAAGTCTAACTCACTCTCTCTCTCTGAATTCCTATCATCTCATCTATCAACTTCTCTATTGATACTACATATTAAATGGAAGGTCTCGACATGGCTTAAAACAAAACCCACCACTGGTTAGCAAATGACGAGACCTTTGCAGAGATACAAAGAACATAGTTATACGTTGTCACACTCAATATAAGCAGCCAGCATGGTACAACGTGGTACCGTGGTGGTACAGTGGAGTACCAAGGAGTACAATCAGGTTACGTTGCCACGCACTGGGTGCGTCACACGAGCCACTAACCGGTGAGCTCGAGAAGGAGATGCCAACAGTTTTCCCTGTGTGTGCTGTCACACGTTCAATGTCTCAAGTAGCAGTTCCCTCAGACAGAAATTTACCGAATGTAAGAGTTGATGAAAGGGATGATGAGAGTGTGAATGACGCTCCAACTGTGCCTGATGATGTGACTGAGGTGGATTTATCTGACACCTTTCTGGCTCATCTTGACCCTAACGATGACCATGAACCCCTCCAAATTGTCCTAGTGGCCTGGTAGAGCTACAGAGAGATGATAGTGAATGCAAGGAGTTAGCTGCCAGGGCCGTGAGTGAAGAGGAATGTGAGAAGGAGGGTGGTGAATGTTTCTACCTCAAAGGAGGAGTATTGTGGCATAGATGGAGACAGCCACACAGACCAATCGATGACGGGGCCTGGGATGTCCATCAAGTAGTAGTCCCCAAACCTTGTCGTAGAGATATCTTGGAAATGGCACATTGTATACCATTGGCAGGACACCTAGGTGTGAGAAAAACTCTAGACAGAATCAGAGCCCACTTTCACTGGCCAGGAATGCGTGCAGATGTAATGGAGTTTTGTAGAGTGTGTCACACTTGCCAGATGACAGGAAAACCCAATCAGAAGGTGCCTGTACATCCTCTGGTGCCCTTGCCCGTCTTCGAGAATCCTTTTACTCGGGTGGTAGTGGGCATTGTAGGCCCATTGCCTAAGACTTCCCAAGGTAACATTTATTTATTAACTATTATGGACATGGCAACTCGCTACCCAGAGGCTATACCCTTAAGGACTACCTCTGCTCCAACTGTCATCAAGGAACTGCTCAAATTCTTCACCAGAATGGGTTTCCCCCATGAGGTGCAAAGTGATCAAGGAACTCATTTTACCTCTAACATTTTCCAGCAGTCCCTGAAGGAGTTGGGTATCGAGCATGTTAAGTCTAGCACCTACCACCCAGAGAGTCAAGGGGTTCTCGAATGATATCATCAGACATTAAAAGGAATGTTGCGTAAATATTGTACAGAGACCGGAGTTGAGTGGGATAAGGGGGTACCTTTTCTTTTATTTGCTACTTGTGAGGTTCCAAATGAATCCCTGGGTTTTTCCCCTAATGAGCTAGTTTTCGGTCACCAGGTAAGAGGTCCTTTGCAACTATTGCAGGATAGCCTAGTTGGCCAGGAGGGGAACCAAAACCTCCTCAAGTATGTTTCAGATTTCAAAACCCGGCTGAGATCCTCATGTGAGTTTGCAGCTCAAAACTTGACAGTGGCTAAAAGCTCCATGAAGAACTGGTATGACAGAAAAGCCCGTGAGAGGGAGTTTCAGCCCGGTGATGAGGTTTTGGTCCTGCTCCCCCTTTATGGCCAACCTTTATCTGCCAAGTTCAGGGGCCCATATAAGATCATTCAGAGGGTGAGCATTACCGATTATCTAGGAACTACCCCAGACAGGAGAAAGCCCACGCAAGTATTTCATATAAATATGTTGAAACCCTACCATAGGTCCCCTGATTCCTCTCCTCCAGATTCTCCCACTGTGGCAGTGAATGTCAGGACCTGTGGACAGCCTGGTGCGGACAAAGTCTTCAGTTCTCTTACTGACCCGCAACAGACTGTTCCAGAGCCTGAAGGTATCCATGCAGACTTTGACTTGTCATGTAGCCTATCCAACTTTCAGTATAACTCAGTAGCTTGGGGAGAATTACCATCTAAACTATGTCATCTTCCCTCTGATCAAGCGAACCAACTAATCTCTGTTTTATCTCAGTCTCCCAGTGTGTTCCGTGATACTCCAGGGCTCCCTTCTTTGGCCGTGCACGACATCGACGTAGGGGATGCAACTCCCATTAAACTATCCCCCTACCGTGTCTCGCCACAACGCAGGAGTATACTGCAGGTCAAGCTTGACTTTATGTTGTCAAACAAGCTGATCACTAGGGCCTTAACCCTCCTGGCCCGGGCAGGCTCTCCTAATGACGGAGCTGGTATCCGGGCAATCTGGTTGAATATCAACAAAAGTAAACTAAGGCTAATCTTGCTTAATATATGACTTACATTAATCAAACATATATAGAAATGAGCGCCTTACCATCCTGCGTAGAATGGCATTGAGTAGAGCTCTCTAGCTCAACTGGTTCCGGAGTGATGGTGATGGAAGTGGAGGTAACTTTTGCCGTGTATTTACCTCGGCGCGTCCGAACACTCAACCGCGGCCCCGGCTACGACGCCCAGTTGCACTCGGCGCTCCACCCGCAATTATGCCAGGAAGCGATTTGATAGTGTTTTATTGGTTATTCTGTCATTTATTAGAGTTATTATGTTATTTTCACTCAATAAAGTTATTTATATGAACTTATTTGTGTCTCTGTCACTTATTACTTCGTTTTATTATTATTATTATTATGATTATTAGTGTCACTTTCACTGGACTTTGATAATTGGTAGTGTCATTTCCCCTTTTATGTATTGTTAGGTAAGCTAATAATATATATAGTGTCACAGTCACTTATTCATATTGTTATGAAGGTACTTATTATTACTTGTGTGTGTCTCTTTCACTTATACTTAGTTTTATTATTATTATACTGTCACTTTGACTGGCCTAGGCTTATTGAGAGTCATTTTCACTTATTTATTGTTAGAAATATATATTTTAGTGTCACTTTCACTTGTTCATATTGTTATTGAAGGCACTTATTATTACTTATGTGTCCTTTTCACTTATACTTAGTTATATTATTATTCTTAGCCTACATTTGAGTGTCACTTTCACTGTTGTCACTTCCTCTTCAAAAGTTTGTTAGAGTGTGGAAGTCGTTGAAGCAGGTGCCAGCACACAGTCCAACTTGACACTCGAGGCATTCCCAAGTGGTTTTTGTGGGTTTGCGGGGTCTGCGAGTTGTGTGGCTGCACACATGGCACCTCTTCTGACTCCTAACATTACTACCTGGTGCTTTGAAAGGAAGGGCGCTGAGCTGGTGCTTCCTGAAGAATTCAGCACACCCCGTTCTGTCAAGCTGGCCTGGTCCTTGTATTGGCCTGCCTGGTGTACCCGCATGTTTAGCCAGGAGCTCAAGTAGCACCTGCTTGTGGAACTTCCGCAGGGACTTGTACTTCTTGGCTCCTGGAGTCCTCAGACGGTAGATGTTGTAGGCATTGAGGATCGACATATCTACCGTATGCAGGATAAACTTCTTGTACCACCTGCAAGATGTTCGCAGGCAGTCGATAAAGCCCATCTGCATGTCGGACTTGTCAACGAGGCGCATGTTGATGTTATAATCCAGGACAGCAGCTGGTTTTTGGACGGGGTTCTTGGTTGTTTGGTCTACCTTCCCTGTGGCGACCATCTGGGCCTTGTGGCATGTGGTGAGGAGGTTGACCTTGCGCTGGTCATGCCAGTGGATGGAGAGGATGGGGCCACTCTTCTTGTGGAAGATGTCAGCCTTCTTCGTCTTGGTTGGGTAGCCTGGCATGCCCTTCCTTTTGCCCTTGACTGTGCCGACAGTTCCGGTCTTGCGGTCATGGAGGTACTTGGTCAGGAGAGGCGACGTGTAATAATTATCTGTGTAGAGGATGTGGTTATTATTGAAGTGCCTCTCCATCATCTTCTTCACTACAGCGCCACCAAAACCAATGAGAGGGTCAGTCACAACTTCTCCAGCCTTGCCGCTGTAGACTATAAAGTCCAGCACATACCCCGTCAAGCAGTCGCAGAGGACGAAGAGCTTGATGCCGAAGCGGTGTCTCTTGGACGGGATATACTGTCGGAAGTGCAGCCTACCACAGAACAGGACCAGAGACTCGTCGAGGCACATCTTCTGGAAAGGAATCAGGTATGTGGTGAACCGATGACGTATCATGTCATACAGCTTCCTGATCTTCCATAATGAGTCGGGAAGGTGGACTGCCATGTTGTTTGTCAGGTGGAGATAGGAGAGGATGTCGAAGTACCTGTCCCTGGACATGTATTTGCCAAATGATGGAGTCGTTATGATGTCGCCAGTGATCCAGTAGTCAGCCAGAACGTGCTTCCTTATATGAGTCATCAGCATTGTGAGTGCCAAGAACACATATAATTCTGCCACAGTGAGAGCTCTCCATGCCACCATCTTGGCACTGGTCTTCCTCCCAAGAAAGTTGGCACAGATAGCATGGTGGTGATTTGTCTCTTTGACGAAGTATTCCATGACTTCATTGTCATAGAAGCCACAGAAAAGTTCACTGGGGGTAGCATCTGGGCCACAGGGATATGATGGTGACACCCCTGAACCCATCTGTACCTCGTCAAAGGCAGGACAATCTGGCTCAAAATCAGCTCCATCTGTCCACACAAACAGGTCGGATGCTGATGCTCGAGGTCGTGCTGCAGCAGGCACACGCCCTGGACGCCCTGGCACACGCCCTTGGCCAGGCGGACACCCAGGCGGACGCCCTGCACGCCCACGCCCAGGCCCAGGCCCAGGGGCAGCGGCGTCGGCAGGCTGACCACGTCCACGACCTCGCCCTCTCCCTCGGTTTGTCGGCACATCCTCTTCCTCTTCCTGTTCCTGTTCCTCTTCCTCTTCCTCCTCAGGCGACGTCAGGTCATCTGGGGCAATGTTGGGGTCGTCAGCATCCTCCTCAGGAGACAATTCTGGTGAAGAAGTGACCGGGCGTCGGCGGTGTGGGACGCGGGAGGCTGCGGGAGCTTCAAGAATGGGAGCCGAGGCCTCGGGAGTTGGGCTCCTTTTGCGGCGTGCCGAGGGCTTTTGAGCAGGAAATAATGCTCTGCGGTGTGTTGAGGCCTGTGGCACATCACCAATACCACTTGAAGAGGCCCTTTGGTCATCCTGAACGAGAGATGAAGGCAAGGGCTGTGGGTGACCCACGCGGCGTCCCGTGTCAAGGCGTCGGGACAATGGAATGCGGGTTGTTGCTAGGCCAGGGTCGGTGTCATTATCGCTATCTTCAGCTTCCCTATGCTTTTCTGCGGCTGCCCTGCGTGCTTTTTTAGCTGCACTTTTGATCAAATAATTGTTTGTAGAAATATTTGCCCACTTTCATGGGCGTACAGGCAGGCAAAGGGGAAGGTCCTGGGGTAGGGCTAGGGCTAGGCCTAGGCTGACCTAGAAAAGATGGCGAGGGGGTAGGCCTAGGCACACTGGGAAGCTCAATGGCATGTGACGCATGTCGAGTATGAGCATGCTGTACAGAACGCCCAGTCATGCCCCACTCTCGCTAGGATCGTCAGGGCAGGAACTTTGGCTGTAGTCTGTGTAGAGTTTTCTAACTTAGTTTATGTGAGCCGTTGTACTATAAGTATTATAAATATGTATTTTGTTTTCATCTGAGTCAACGAGTTCTATTTTATATCATTAGTTATAAGTGTTGTGTGTGGGACTTATTTGTAATGATGAGAGGAGAGAGAGATATGTAACGGGGGCCAGTGAGTGCGCCATGCGGCAGGTAGGCCTAACTCCCCTCCTTCCTCCTCCCTCCTCCCTCTCAGTGCGTGGGAAATCCTTTGTCGATCCCAGATTGAGAGAGAATATTACGTAACGATTGCTAGTGGGCGGTCCTTAGTAGTTGGCGTTATGCTCACTAGAGGGCCGAGTATAAAAAGGGAGGTCCCGCCGCATTTTCCTCAGAACTCATTAGGCAGAGCGACTTCTCATATCCCTTGCAACTATATTTATTCTTCCGACTGATGTGAACTTTCCCTACTCTCTGTACCCCCTACCTTCTTCTTTTCCTGAACCCTTTTTAACCTCAATGACCCCTTTGGTGCAGATTTAGTCAGCCAAAGTATTATCGCTTGAGTTCTCACGAGATATATGCCTATTAGAATAGCCTATTTTGGAAGGGATAACTAGAATAGGATTGATTAATGTTTGTTGCAGTCGTATATGCATTTCCCTGTGTATGATTATTCATGTTCCTGTTTTCTGCTGATCTAGGTGATGCTAGACTGGGATGAGGCTACTAGAGTTGTGATTCCCTATGTGTATTAGGTTTTGTTGAACCTGTACAATCGCAACGGAGACTTGGGAAGCCTAGGTGGTCTTTCTGACTGTGTACCTTGTGAGTTTAGCGCTGTGTTGCGAGTGAGGGCTTTTGCCTCTGCCACCCAACACTGTGCTAACTCGTTTGCTTGACTTTGAGAGGATCGCCAGGAGAGAACCAGATACTAGTGATCTGGATCTCTCAAGAGAGCATCCCGTCAATTAACGTAATTTGGCCGCACAGCCTTAAGGACCTCGCTAGGCTACGAGCCGCTTGCTCAGCCATTGTTTCCTAGCCTACTACATCCCAGCTAGACTTTGCTCGGTCAGCAGATACAGCATAGTATTGAAGCTTTCCTTATGTATGTTAATGTTTATGCACTATTGATTTCATGTGTGGCACGCATAAGCTACTTTAGAGATTAGTGGCCCCCGAGCACAATCCTAGTAGGCTATGGCCAGTGCATTGTTGGAGTACTTCTTTTATATGTTTGCCATTTACTACTGTCTATTCTTCTAATTCTTCTTATGTCAATTTAAAGCCTTTAATATTAGTTAATTGCCAGTGTGTTGCTTATTGAATTGCTGTTCAAAATCCGATACTTACTTCTTACGAGTATCCGAGAAGCATCTAACTTTATCAGAAGATTCCTTGCTCGATGCTCGAGGACTATTGTTTAACGTAACGTAATAGTGCCGATCCGAAGTAGAGGGTGGAGGACTTCTTAAGTTCTTAGTCAAGGGTGGATTACTTCGGCTTCGGCCAACACTATTCTTTGGTGTTGTTGTATTTACTTCTTTGTTTGATTGTTGACCAGACTAGATAACTCCCGTCTTTTTATTAGTCTGTTGTGAAACGCTAGTACCAAGTTCTTGTATACCCCGTTATAGCAGGTAGAACTCTGGAGGGTATTGGTGTTTTTTGTTCGGCTGGCAGTACTCTGGGGTTGGGATCGTGTGTTTCCGTTGTGGCAGCGAGCCATACTCGAGTCCTGTGTGAGAGCCCTAGTGTACCCGAGTGCCCGGTCGTAACAAATGGCGACCTTGCTTAGGATTTTGTGAACAGTATAAATTTTTGCAGAGTTGTACAACATTTGTTTGTTTGTACTTTAGCGTGCATATTGAAGAATTTTTTTTTTGTAGGGCAATTAGTAGAGCATTTAAGAGACTCCAGTTAATTTAGTAATTAGTGCTTGCATAAGGAAGTTTAACACTTTTGTCTCGAGAATTTTTTTGTGGACTTCAGTATGTCGTGCCCTAGCACTGACGAGGAGCGAGAGATGCCATTTGAAGAGGTGCCGTTAGTAATCAGTGAGGAGGATGCTAGAGTTTTTGTGAGTAAGCGGTACCACGTGACGGAGGAGAGGCTGACTGGGGTGAATATTTATGGCTTGCACCTGATAGCCAAGGTTTTGGGCCTATCCAATGAAATAGGGATGTCCAAGAGGGAGCTGATTTCCTGGGTGTTGCGTGGGCGACATGGGGTTTCGGAGGAGAGGGCGTTTGGGGGGGTTCCTCCCCAGATCCCCTCTCACTCGACTCCCACAGTGCCGTCCACTCAGTTGCCGGAGATTAGAACTCTCCCACAGAGGGATGAGAATTGGCAGATTGGAGTGCCCTCGGGCGGTGCACATGGTGGTTCCCCAGTTTTTGCCCCCCCTCCTTCAGTAGTGGCAGCTCCCTCTTCCTGCCTGTCTCCAGATATGATATTTAGACTTGAGCTTGCTAAAATTGAGAATGAGGCTAGGAAGCAGGAGAAGGAGATTGAGGCTGAGACTAGGAGACAGGAGAATGAGACTAGGAAGCATGAGATTGAGGCTGAGTCTAGGAGGCACGAGGCTGAGCTTAGGTACGACTCCGAGAAATTTTGTGCTCAAATAGATTTAGATAAGACTCGTGCAGAGTCGACAGGGACTCGGATGGGCCGTGAGGGCCAAGTAAGAGAACAGTCCTTGTCCCACTTAGTCAAATTGGTGCCGGCATTTAGTGAAACTGAAGTCACAGAATTTTTTAATCGTTTTGAGAAGAAGTGTAGGGAGCATAATTGGCCTGAAGAGAAGTGGGCAGCTCTAGTCTCCTCAAGACTTACGGGTAAGGGTCTGAAGGCTTATGATGCACTACCTTTAGAGTCTTGCATTGACTACCCAGAATTGAAGAGAGCTGTCCTACGGGCATACGAGTTGCAACCAGAAACATATCGATTGAAGTTTCGGGGTGTTACGAAGACTAGGGAGGCGACCTTTCTTGAACATGCCCGGGACTTAAAAGATGTACTTACAAACTGGACACGTTCTGAGAAAGCTGAGACGGCCGAACAGTTGACTGAGCTGTTTCTGCTCGAGCAGTTTTATAAGCGTACAGGTGCAGAAATGACTTTAACCATTAAAGAAAAGAACCCAAAAACTCTACAGGAGGCAGCTGAGATGGCTGACCTCCGGCTATCACTAATTCGTGGGTGCGGGTCTGCCCAGCGTAGTGAGGCAGGTAACAAGGGGCGTGACGCCCCACCCCCCCGAGTTAGTGATATACATTATGCAAATAAGTACAAGAGCCATGATACCAAGACTGACCACAAGACTAGCACCGTCCCATTTAAGAAGGGGCCGGGCCCTTCCCAGTACCAAGGGAAGCCCAAAGGGGAGTTGGAGTGTTATCAATGTCATAAAAAGGGGCACTTTGCAAGAGTCTGTCCTAGCAAACCACCTACAGCAGCTGTGTCTTTGGCCTGCAACATTGGTGTGTCTCTGAAGTCTTCTGAGTTTGCCCGGGGCAGTTCGTCAGAGGCTGAGGCACAGCCAATGCAGAAGCACCTGGGAGGCTCGAACCCTGCTCAGGATGTTTTTTGCGACCATAGAGGACGGGGTTGCGTGATGTGGGCGGGGCGCAAGCATGGAGTAGAGGTCTTGCGTGATACAGGTGCTTCCCAGACTTTGATGAAAAACTTGACTGGCTACCCTATAAACGCGGCTCGGGTGGTAGTGGTGCAGGGTATTAATGCAACTCGGTCATACCCGCTGGTGCGGTTGGAGTTGGAGGTGGATGGTGTGGCACGTGAATTGGATGTTGGGATTGTGGAGAAACTGCCAGTGGAGGGCGTCGACCTTCTTCTCGGCAACGACTTTGCAATGCCCGCTTCTGAGGTTCTACCCTTAGTCGTTGCCGAGAGGCCGGCCGACGTGAGTAGGGAAGAGCGAGAGTGGGTCGAGCGGTGCCAGGCACAACCCATGGCGTGTGCTGTCACCCGAGCTCGGGCAGCTAAAGTGTCACAGCCTAGTCCTTCGTCTTCAGACCAGCGGAGGAACGATAAACAGGAGGAGGCTAAAGCTGGAGTTGGTTTTAAGAGTTTTGACTCGGCGGCTCTCCTGGGTGATTCAGTATTAGCACCATTACTTAGTTCTGGAGTGGCTCCGGGGCCTGTCATCGAGAGTGACGAGGCTGGGCATGATGAGTCTCCACGACAGCAGCGTTATGAACATCGAGAGAGACAGAGGGAGCAGCTTAGTATCGGGGAAGGGCATGCATTGCTCCGGGAGCAGTTAGATCGCTTGGCACCCTCAGATATACGTCGGTTGCAACTGGAGGACCCTGATCTCCAAACGTGTGCTAATGGAGCTGTGGAGCTCGACGAGGACGGTGATGCACAGCCGGGAGATTTTTTTTATTTAGAAGGCATCCTCTATCGGCGTTTTCAAGACCCTAAACCTAGCTGGAAAAAGGGGTCCGGAGTAGTGGACCAGTTGGTGGTGCCACGGGAGTGCAGGGATAGCCTACTGAGTTTGGCGCATGACACACCGCTGGCAGGACATTTGGGGGTAAGAAAAACGGTGGCGGCTTTGGGGAAATTGTTTTGGTGGCCGGGGATGAAGTCTCATGTGCAGTCATGGATAAACTCATGTGATATTTGTCAACGAGTCGGGAAACCGAACCAAGTTATTCCTAAGGCTCCGTTACACCCTATTCCTGTGATTGGGCCACCCTTTAGTAAGATTGTTGTTGACATGGTTGGTCCACTCCCTCCCACTAAGGCTGGAAATAAATTTTTGTTAACCATAATGGATGTTGCCACTAGATACCCCGACGCATACCCTATGAAAAATGGCATGGCTAAGACGGTAGTCAGTAACTTGTTGTGGTACTTTTCAAGGTACGGGTACCCGGAGGAGATTCAGTCTGATCAGGGATCCAATTTCACCTCCAATATATTCAAGCAAACAATGCAACAGCATGGGATACGAGCAGTAGTATCGTCAGCGTATCACCCTGAGAGTCAAGGGGTGCTTGAGCGGTGGCATGCCACCCTTAAAAGCATGCTCAGGTGTTATTGTGCTGACAACGGAAGGGATTGGGATCTTGGATTGCCTTATGTGCTGTTTGCTGCTCGGGAAGTGCCTGGTGAGAGCCTGGGATTTAGTCCAAACGAGCTAATTTTTGGACACCGTGTCAGGGGCCCCCTTAATATGCTGAGAGAAATTTGGGAGGGAACGGTGCAGCCTTGTCCCTTGTTAAAGTATGTGTTTGAAAGCCGTGAGCGCATGCTTAAGAGTCTGGAGATGGCAGGTCGAAACTTGACAGAATCACAAGCTTTGATGAAGGACAGGTATGATCGCAAAGTGAGGCTCCGGAAGTTCATTGTAGGACAAGAGGTATTAATTTTGTTGCCTTTGGTTGGGAACCCCCTCTCTGCGAAGTACACTGGACCTTATAAAATTGTAGAAAAAATTTCGGACCTAGATTACCTTGTTGCCACTCCAGACAGGAGGAAAAAGAACCAGTTATGTCACGTGAACCTTATAAAAGAGTATGTGAGGCGCCCCTCTGAGCCTCTCACTGTCCCTGTGTTGGCTTGTTGCGGCCGTGGTGGAGAAGGAGAGGGGGACAGTCAAGCTTCAGAGGAGGATAGCTGGGATCATCATGTTTCAGCGGATCAGTGGGCGGGGAACTCGAGCCTAAGGGCTGACGAGGCTATAGCTCATTTGCCTGAGCCGCAGTTTGATGCTATCCGTCAGTTGTTCGGTTCATACCCCCCTGTATTTGCTGAACACCCAGGCCTCACTACTCAGGCTATGCATGATGTTGACGTGGGGGACCATCTACCCTTTAAATCAATCCCGTACCGTGTGCCCCCCATAAAACTACCAGCACTAAGGGAGGAGTTGGAGTATATGCTCGGTAGGGGGTTGATAGAGAAAGGCACAGTTAAATGGACTTCCCCCGTAACACTGCAGCCTAAGCCAGATGGCAAGGTACGCTTTTGTATTGATTTCCGTAGGTTAAACGGTTTGACTCCAACTAACCCATATCCTCTTCCTCGAGTTGATGATAGTGTTGATAAAATTGGTAATGCTCGGTTTTTGTCCAAAGTAGATTTAGTAAAAGGTTACTGGCAAGTACCTTTGTCCGAGCGTGCTAAAGAGGTATGTGGTTTTGTGGTGGACGGGAGTACCTACCGGTGTAATGTTATGCCCTACGGACTTAAGAATGCACCAGCAACGTTTCAGAACCTGATGAATGAAATTGTCAAGGACATTCCAAATTGCACCGTATATTTGGACGATGTAATCATTTATGATGACGACTTTGAGAGCCATTGTGAGCACCTTGAGACCTTGTTCCGGAAACTTAGTGAAGCAGGTCTGGTAGTAAATTTGGCAAAGTGTGACTTCGTAAAAGCCACTGTGCAGTACCTTGGGTTTGTAGTGGGAAGGGGACAGGTGTGCCCTCCTCAGAACAAGGTACAGGCTATCAATAAATTTCCGCACCCAACCACCAAGAAGCAGATTATGAGATTCTTGGGTATGATAGGCTACTACAGACGCTTCATAAAAGGTTACTCAACGGTGTTGGCACCTCTCACAGATTTGTTATCTAAAGACAAAAAGTTTTTGTGGGCACCTGAGTGTGAAAAGGCTTTTACTTTGGTGAAACATTTGCTATGTACTCATCCGATACTCAGGGCCCCAGACTTTAACAGGCCTTTTCAGCTGGCAACAGATGCTAGTGGTGTAGGGGCTGGTGCCGTCTTGCTACAGACAGACAATGAGGGTGTGGAACACCCAGTAAGTTTCTTTTCTAAAAAGTTCAATGCTGCACAAAAGAACTATTCTACAATAGAAAAGGAATTACTGGCGATTGTGCTGTCGCTCAGGCACTTCGAGGTGTATGTTCCAGCCTATGGCCCAGTCGTGGTTATCTACACTGATCATCACCCTTTGAGATTCCTAAATCAATTTCACAATCGCAATATGAGACTGACCAGGTGGTCTTTGATGTTGCAGGAGTATAACCTGGACATCCGTCATATTGCGGGATGTGACAATGTGATCGCGGATTGTTTATCGAGGGTAGATGATCAGTCGTAGGCTATCACAGGTGTGTGGGTTTGAGTGGAGAAAAAATAGGCTGCCCTTATAGTGCAGCCGGGAAAAACATATTAAAATATAAAAATCATAAAAAAAACTCTTTCTTTTTGATATAGATAATTGTATAAGTTTGTCATAGCCTATAGAGTTTGAGTAGTCCACGAACTATCAAACGGCTGAGCTGCTGTAAGCTCGCTCTGGGAGCATGATATTGTGTCTTTTGCTATTGTTGGGAGGAGTTATAAAATGTAATTTTTTTTTAAAGATGTGTTTTAGTGATAATCTCAGCTTTGTTTTAGTGCCATGCGGTCGCTGGGTGTGAGGGGCTTGATGGGGTTCTGTGTGTCAGATTTTAGCTCAGGGTTGAGCAAGTAAAATCTTGGGGGAGGTGTGACGCATGTCGAGTATGAGCATGCTGTACAGAACGCCCAGTCATGCCCCACTCTCGCTAGGATCGTCAGGGCAGGAACTTTGGCTGTAGTCTGTGTAGAGTTTTCTAACTTAGTTTATGTGAGCCGTTGTACTATAAGTATTATAAATATGTATTTTGTTTTCATCTGAGTCAACGAGTTCTATTTTATATCATTAGTTATAAGTGTTGTGTGTGGGACTTATTTGTAATGATGAGAGGAGAGAGAGATATGTAACGGGGGCCAGTGAGTGCGCCATGCGGCAGGTAGGCCTAACTCCCCTCCTTCCTCCTCCCTCCTCCCTCTCAGTGCGTGGGAAATCCTTTGTCGATCCCAGATTGAGAGAGAATATTACGTAACGATTGCTAGTGGGCGGTCCTTAGTAGTTGGCGTTATGCTCACTAGAGGGCCGAGTATAAAAAGGGAGGTCCCGCCGCATTTTCCTCAGAACTCATTAGGCAGAGCGACTTCTCATATCCCTTGCAACTATATATATTCTTCCGACTGATGTGAACTTTCCCTACTCTCTGTACCCCCTACCTTCTTCTTTTCCTGAACCCTTTTTAACCTCAATGACCCCTTTGGTGCAGATTTAGTCAGCCAAAGTATTATCGCTTGAGTTCTCACAAGATATATGCCTATTAGAATAGCCTATTTTGGAAGGGATAACTAGAATAGGATTGATTAATGTTTGTTGCAGTCGTATATGCATTTCCCTGTGTATGATTATTCATGTTCCTGTTTTCTGCTGATCTAGGTGATGCTAGACTGGGATGAGGCTACTAGAGTTGTGATTCCCTATGTGTATTAGGTTTTGTTGAACCTGTACAATCGCAACGGAGACTTGGGAAGCCTAGGTGGTCTTTCTGACTGTGTACCTTGTGAGTTTAGCGCTGTGTTGCGAGTGAGGGCTTTTGCCTCTGCCACCCAACACTGTGCTAACTCGTTTGCTTGACTTTGAGAGGATCGCCAGGAGAGAACCAGATACTAGTGATCTGGATCTCTCAAGAGAGCATCCCGTCAATTAACGTAATTTGGCCGCACAGCCTTAAGGACCTCGCTAGGCTACGAGCCGCTTGCTCAGCCATTGTTTCCTAGCCTACTACATCCCAGCTAGACTTTGCTCGGTCAGCAGATACAGCATAGTATTGAAGCTTTCCTTATGTATGTTAATGTTTATGCACTATTGATTTCATGTGTGGCACGCATAAGCTACTTTAGAGATTAGTGGCCCCCGAGCACAATCCTAGTAGGCTATGGCCAGTGCATTGTCGGAGTACTTCTTTTATATGTTTGCCATTTACTACTGTCTATTCTTCTAATTCTTCTTATGTCAATTTAAAGCCTTTAATATTAGTTAATTGCCAGTGTGTTGCTTATTGAATTGCTGTTCAAAATCCGATACTTACTTCTTACGAGTATCCGAGAAGCATCTAACTTTATCAGAAGATTCCTTGCTCGATGCTCGAGGACTATTGTTTAACGTAACGTAATAGTGCCGATCCGAAGTAGAGGGTGGAGGACTTCTTAAGTTCTTAGTCAAGGGTGGATTACTTCGGCTTCGGCCAACACTATTCTTTGGTGTTGTTGTATTTACTTCTTTGTTTGATTGTTGACCAGACTAGATAACTCCCGTCTTTTTATTAGTCTGTTGTGAAACGCTAGTACCAAGTTCTTGTATACCCCGTTATAGCAGGTAGAACTCTGGAGGGTATTGGTGTTTTTTGTTCGGCTGGCAGTACTCTGGGGTTGGGATCGTGTGTTTCCGTTGTGGCAGCGAGCCATACTCGAGTCCTGTGTGAGAGCCCTAGTGTACCCGAGTGCCCGGTCGTAACAGGAACCTTCCTGAAACACTTCCACATCAGGATCATCACTACTGTCTCCCCCCTCAAATAAATCGACATTATCGTCGTCTCCAAAGCTCACAAAATCGTCTTCACTTTCACTTATAAATTGTACCTTGTCCACCAAGCTTTCGCCACTGCTCTCTTCATCACTTTCAAAAAGTTGTCGCTGTATAGCGCTATCACTCAACAAACGCTTAACTTTCTTTCGTTGAGCTCTCTTCTCGGTTGGAACAGGCGTTGAAGTTGCGAGTGGGGTAGCACTGGGGCCCGCGGGAGGTTGCAACGAATCGGACACGTCGGAAAACATTTTTTCAGTATTACTCGCTATGGCGGCCACGTACAAACTGATAACACTAGTAGTTGAAGCTTGGTGGCGCTGCGGTCGCTCCTACCATGCCAAAATTGGCTGCGCAAATTTTGAAGCACGCTTTCAAGCACAAGGATTTTAAAATGACACCCGGGTTCCGGCCCTTTTGTTTTGGTGTCATTTTAAAATGACACCCGGGCTGGAAGGGTTAAGCCAGTGGAGTAGTCCGGTCATACTTGTGCCAAAGCCAGACGGGAGCCATAGATTATGTATGGACTATAGGCAAGTTAATGCTGTCACAAAGAACGATACCTACCAACTGCCACGGATCGACGACTGCATTGACCAGATTGGTACAGCCACCTATATCAGCAAGATTGACTTAATGAAGGGATATTGGCAAGTAGCTCTCACCCCTAGAGCGAGGGAAACATCATGCTTTGTAGTCAACAATCAAGCCTTCTGCTGTAACGTAATGCCCTACGGCTTGAAAAACGCTCCAGCTACATTCCAGCGCCTCATGAATTTGGTGACTGAAGGGGTACCTGGATGCGTTGTCTACATCGATGATATTCTTATCTTTTCACAGTCATGGGAGGAGCATCTTTACCAACTTAGATTGCTGTTCTTAAACCTTGCTGATGCCAATCTGGTGGTTAATCTTAAGAAATGCACCTTTGTAAAGAGTACGGTCCAGTATCTAGGATATACGGTAGGTCAGGGGCAGGTTGCACCTCCTCAAGCAAAGGTAGAGTCTATTCTAGAATTCCCAACTCCTATCACTAAGAAACATATCCAAAGGTACCTAGGAATGATTGGTTATTATAGGCATTTCATCTTAAACTTTTCTAGGTTAACAGCTCCCCTGACAGATCTTCTCCATAAGGATGTGAAGTTTGAGTGGTCCTCCGAATGTGAGGAGGCCTTTAATGCTACCAAATATATTTGATCTAATTATCCTGTACTCCGAGCTCCTGATTTTAACAGATCTTTTTCCCTAGCAGTGGATGCGAGCAATACCGGGGTTGGTGCAGTATTGCTACAGGAAGACGACTGTGAAGTATTGCATCCTGTGTGCTATTTTAGTACAAAATTAAATTCTGCTCAACGTAACTATTCAGTCATTGAGAAGGAGCTGTTTGCATTAATTTTATCCCTTCAATACTTTTCTGTCTATGTGCAATCTGCCTCTGGTGCCATCACTGTGTATACTGACCATCACCCCTTAAAATTTGTGCATAAGTTCCAAAATAAAAACCAACGACTGACCAGGTGGAGTTTGTTGCTGCAGGAATACTCCCTGGATGTTAAACATATTAAGGGGGTCCAGAACGTGCTAGCCGATTGCCTATCACGTATCTATTAAAGATTACATTTACCGGGTTGGCCTCATACAGCAGTAAGATTAATTTAATGAGAGGATTTTGGCAATTAGCTCTCCCTTGTAGCGAGGTAAATATCATGCTTTAGTAGTGCGCTTTCAAGCCTTCAGCTGTGAGATAATGCCTTGCAGTTCGAATAACGCTCCAGCTACATTCCGGCTATGTTCTGATGTGGTACCTGGAGACGTTGCCTACTTTGGGTGATATCCTTATTATATCTTCATTATAATCTTGCTGGTGCCAATCTGGTGGTGAATCTATTTATGTATTATGTTTAATATTATGTACTATACTCCTTAAACTCTTTTCTAGGGGGGAGGTCTGACATACGGAGCCCTGTATGTTTATTTAAGAGGTAGAATTAAGAGTTGAAGGAGTGCCGAATTACCCAGGCGGCGAAGCAGACTAGCGAGCGAACCAGCGAGTGGGAAACCAGCTCGTCCGCATACCAGCAAACAAGCCTTCACACCTGCGTGCGTCATCGGGGACCCTGCAAACTACTTCGATGACCCGACGCTATGACGATGATCGATGCCAGGAGACTCCATTGGACCACGCACCTGCTACGCAACTCGAGGAGCTGTGATTGGGGCGCGCACCATCCTTCGCCTCCTGATTCGTTCATACACCATCTTTGTTTAGTATATAAGACCCGAGTAGTGGGCATTCAAGTCAGTCTCATTTGGAGTTGGAAAGGTGAACTTGCAGCTGGAGGAAGACGGGGTGAAGTATTATAATGGGATTGTGACTGTCAGTCAGATTATATAAGTGTGTGTTAAGTGTGTTCGGTGTAAACACTTACGTTATGTTGGTTAGTGAGATATGTGATTGGGAATTAACGGTAACGCTACTATTAAGTACTTAACTATTTTAGTTGACTGACTTGTGGACTAAAGCAACTCTTCAAGTAATTGGGTTATGATAAAAGTAATACTATTGTTTTATATTAATGCTTGCGAGTTCTTTAATTTTCTTTTAATTAAGATTACATTGCTGGTAAGAACAAGAACGGTGATACTATTGTCTCATGTTAGTAATATCGCCTTAGACTAACATGGCTGTTTTAATGTTACTTCTAGTGATTTCCTAAGCTGAAGAAAATTCTTTTAGCTTCAAAATATTATTTTTGCTTTTCATATTATTTGAGTGAGACCTGAATCGAATCTATGAAGCGATCCTGTAACTTAATTTACACATAATCAAACCTCAATGTTAAGTGGTTAAGAAATACATTTATCTAATTATTAAATATATATCTAACTTTTTATGTGACTTTGATATTAATCCTGATAATAATAATATAATACTATTAACGTAGACAAGAACCAAGAATAATAATTACATTAAATATAAATAAAAGGACATATAAGAAAACTAGCTATTCATTTAAAAAAGGGTAAGAGACAGAAATATTCTTACCTTAATATTTATCTTTCAAGACTAGATATATAATTAATAGTCCTTCTTTAGATATAACTTATTCGGTTCATAGCCATAGACTACTAAGCTTCGGTTAAATAATAATTCTTTATAAATACTACATGACTTTAATTAGTTTCAGTATTTTTCATAATTAAAGAGTATCAGTCAATAAAGGATACCAAGTCCTAGGATCCAAAAGGAAAGGAAGCAACAACAGGAAATAATGTTATTAATTTTTTTGTTTTGCCTTCAGCTGACTGATACCTTAATATTATCTCTGTGCTATCTAGATTCATCAAGTTAACCACTTGAGGATCAAGATACGTAACAATGTATTTGAAATGCTTAAAACCCCAACATTGGAAAATCAGAGCCAAGTTTTGACAAAAGTTGGCTCGGATGTTCAGAGTTAGTAAATTCTAAAAACCAGTAACCAAATTTTGAAAGTTGGCTCGGGTTTTCCAATCTAACAAAACCTAACCTAGCCCCAGTACATTCGATACAAGACTAATCCTTATCTACCAGCCAGTACATGTCCCTAGTACCACGGTTATTCCATATCTACCACCTGATCCCTTGCCATTAACCCCAAAACCCGAGCCAACTTTCCAAATTTGGTTACTATATTTTTTACTCTGTGAAATTGAAAACCCCCAGCCAAGCTATGCCATAACTTGCCTCGGGTTATCCAATGTTGGGGTTTTATGCGTTTCAAATACCGGTACATGAACACCAGAGGGAAGTTTCTTTTAAATACCTCATTATCACCTTTTACCTCACAATTTCCCTGATCTTCATATCCCTCTTGGATATCCTTAATGTCGACAGCGTTCACAAATAACTGACGTAGGCAGGCAACGGTGCTAAGTAATGAATTTCAAGAATGGGGTATGGCAGATCCTTCACACAAGCCAGTCTTTGCTAAAATGAAGGCCTCCTTCAAATGAGGTGGATGTCTATGGTTGGTTCGAGTCAATGATGTAATCGTACATACAGAACAAAGCGGATTGGCTCCCTTGATATGACGTAACCGAACATTGTTGGACAAACAAATGTGGTCTTCATTCACA
Organism: Lithodes maja; assembly: GCA_037953745.1. Taxonomy (NCBI): domain Eukaryota; kingdom Metazoa; phylum Arthropoda; class Malacostraca; order Decapoda; family Lithodidae; genus Lithodes; species Lithodes maja. The sequence continues at coordinate 53,002 of JBAKBP010009852.1, forward strand.
ATGCTATTATGATAGCATTGACTGCAGTGAAATCGAAGAAAATAATAAGTTAGTTAAAAACGATAGACAATTAGTTACAAAAAATAGTAATAACTTGAGGGTATATTATACAAATTATAGAAGTTTATGTAACAAAATGGATCAGCTTAGGGCAATTGTTAGCAAGGAAAATATAGACATTGTAGCGATTACAGAAACCTGGATAAATACTGACTCTAGACATCTATAAGCAGCATTTCATATGCCAGGATACAATTTATTTAAATATGACAGAACAGACAGAAGGGGAGGTGGAGTTGCAATTTATGTCAGGGATACTTTAAAATGTTGCCTTAGATCAGATATTAAAACAAATAGCGATAATGCAAGTGTGTGGGTAGAGATTAGCGGGGAAGGTGAGACAATTATTTTGGGAACCATATATAGGGCACCCTGTCTTTGTCGAAATTTAGGCAAATTATTATGGGAAGAAATCAGTAAGGCATCTCAGAATAATAATGTTTGCATTTTAGGCGACTTTAATCTTCCAGGTATAGACTGGGTTAATCAAACTAGCAATAACGAATCCGAAGATTTTCTTGAAGTAGTACTAGACAACTTTCTCTTTCAATTTGTAAATTCGCCAACTAGAGGATATAATATTCTTTACCTAGTTCTTAGCAACAGAGAAAATTGGATAACAAATTTAGAAGTGGTCGACCAGCTAGGGAACAGTGACCATAAATCAATATATTTATCTATAGAATTAAATCATAAACCAAAGGAAAATAAGGTTCTTATCCCTGACTTTAGAAAAAACAATTTTAGGGGATTAAAACGATTACTCAGAATTAAAGGGGAGGCAGGAGGTTTAGGTCAAGTAAGCCGATTAGTTCCAGCAGAACCGAGAGGTCAGGGTCAGGTGGGTCACACAGCTGAGATAGTTAGACAACCAACTGAAAATTTAAATAGTGTGTATAATCAGTTCATATCTGCCTTACAGAGCGAACAAGATAAATATATACCAAAAAGAAAATTTAGATCACAAACAAACCAACCAAAATGGATGACAAATAAATTAGTAGATCTTATAGGTAGAAAGAGAGGTGTATACAGAAAAATGCAGAAAGGCGAAATCCACCTTATAGGATATCACCATAACTTGTCGAGGCAGGTAAAGAAGGAAAAAAAAAACTACGAAATTAAGGTAGCAAATGAATCCAAAAACAACCCTAAAGCATTTTATCAATTGTATAAATCTAAGGTAAAGGATACAGTAGGGCCTCTTAAGAATGTCATAGGTGAGATTGCAGAAGATGAGTTAGAAATGTGCAATACTCTAAATAGTCATTTCCTTTCTGTTTTTACAAACGAAAATTTAGATCAAGTTCCAGTAGCCAACCACATTTTTAACGGTAGTATAGACGGAATATTAAGCACAGTTCAGGTCACTAGTGACGAAGTAATTAAGGAAATAGATAGACTAAAACCCCAGAAATCTCCAGGTCCAGATGAGGTGTATGCTAGGGTATTAAAAGAATGCAAGGACGAATTAAGTTACCCATTAACTCACCTATTTAATACTTCACTAGCTTTAGGCTTAGTTCCTGATTCATGGAAGCTCGCAAATATAATTCCGATATTTAAAAAAGGTGACAAGTCAATAGCATCAAATTACCGTCCTATTAGTCTCACATCAATTATAGGGAAATTGCTAGAATCAATTATTGCCAGGAAAATTAGAAATCACTTAGATATGTTCAAGTTAATAAAACCCTCTCAACATGGTTTCACTCCAGGACGATCCTGCCTAACAAATTTACTCAGTTTTTTCTCCGAGGTTTATGAAGCGGTAGATAACGACAAGTCATATGATATAGTTTACTTAGACTTCAGTAAGGCCTTTGATAAAGTTCCAAATGATAGGCTGTTAAGGAAGATAGAAGCACATGGTATTGGGGGGATGCTACTCAAGTGGATTAAGTCATGGCTGATTGGTAGGAAACAGAGAGTTAGTATAAATGGTGTAAAATTGGACTGGGGATTAGTTAAAAGTGGGGTCCCCCAAGGGTCGGTTTTGGGGCCCCTTCTGTTCATTATCTACATAAATGATCTTGACTCGGGCATACAGAGTAGGATCAGTAAAATTGCTGATGATACTAAAATAGGTAGGATAATAGAGTCAGCTAGCGACAGGGAATGTCTTCAAAATGATCTCGATCACTTGCACGAGTGGTCCATAAATTGGCAGATGAGTTTCAATGTAGACAAATGTAAGGTATTAAGGATTGGAAATCGTAATTTAGATGTTAAATACAAACTAGACAATGTAGAATTGGATAACTCAGAGTGTGAGAAGGATCTGGGGGTGCTCGTTAGTAATGATCTGAAACCCAGAAAACAGTGTATAATTGTTAGGAATAGGGCAAATAGAATTCTAGGATTCATAATTATCTAGGAGTGTTAGCAACAGGACTGCTGAAGTTTTCTTAAAAAAATACTTAGCTCTAGTAAGACCCCATTTAGACTATGCTGTTCAAATTTGGTGCCCTTATTATAGAATAGATATCGACCCTTTAGAGGAAGTCCAAAGAAGAATGACCAAAAAGATACATAATATTATAAATGTATCGTATGAGGAGAGGTTGAAAGTCTTAGGCCTGCACTCACTAGAGAGACGAAGATGTAGGGGAGACATGATAGAGGTATTTAAATGGATAAAAGGTTTAAATAAGGGCGAAATAGATGAGGTATTAAAGCTAAAAAACGGCGACATAACCCGCTCAAATGGTTTCAAGTTAGATAAGTTTAGATTTAGGAAAGATATAGGAAAGCACTGGTTTGGAAATAGAGTTGTTAACATGTGGAATGCACTGCCCAGAACAGTAATTAGCTCAGAAACAGTTGAAAGCTTTAAGCATAAGTTTGATTCCCATATGGGTGATATGGGCTGGGTGTGAATGGGAGCTGCTTCATGTGGGCCGCATGGCCATATGCAGTTTCCCGCGATCTTATGACCTTATGCTGTTATGTAATTGGGGTTGGGTGTGACAGGGATCTGCCTTGTGTGGGCCGATCGGCTTTTTGCAGACTCCCATTTTCTTATGTTCTTATGTTCTTATGTAAATAAGTACCGGCAAATATGTAATATATAAGTATGATAATATAACTGTTTGAATAATGTCACAAGTGTATTATATTAGCATACACATATATATATATAGAACAGGAATATGTGCATTTTAAAGAATAATGCCTTATATCACTAACAGACATTTACACTTCATGTGTAAACGGATGAACGATATAGGTTTCTTTGTTCACTAGTTAACTTACTAGTTAAACACTTACATTCCGCGGTCCCATGGTGTAATGGTTAGCACCCTGGACTTTGAATCCAGAGATCCGAGATCGAGTCTCGGTGGGACCTTGACTATATTTTATAAGAACATATATAATAAGAACATAAGAAAATGGGAGTCTGCAGAAAGCCGATTGGCCTAAGCAAGGCAGATCCCTGTCCCACACAACCCCAATTACAAAGCCCAATTATAGGCTCAACACTCTAATACCCTGAGAATCATCTTACCAAAACGGTTAGAGATTAACGCAAGATTACGGGGGTCTGCAGAGCGCTGATTGGCCCAACCCGGCTGATCCCCCTTCACACCCAACCCTTCTCGTCCATATGCTTATCCAATTTTATCTTAAAGCTCCCTACCGTTTTTGATCCCACTATAGCACTTGGTAGTCCATTCCAGCCCATCTACAACTCTGTTACCAAACCAATATTTGCCTATATCTTTTCTGAAACGAGATTTATCTAATTTGAAACCATTGGTACGAGTTCTTTCGCTATCACTGAGCTTTAGTACATTTGTCATGTCCCCTTTGTTAATCCCACTAACCCACTTGAACACCTCTATCATACCCCCTCTAACTCTGGGTCTCTCTAACGAATGTAAACCTAATTTCTTCAACCTTTCTTCTTACGGAAGATTTCTAATATTATGGATCATTGTTGTCATTCTACGCTGTACTCTCTCCAATGAATCTATGTCCATTCTGTAATAAGGACACCAAAATTGGACAGCATAATCCATATGGGGTCTCACTAATGACAAGTAAAGTTTTAAGAAAACATCAGCAGTTCTGTTACTCACACTCCTAGAGATGAACCCGAGAATCCTGTTTGCCTTATTACGAACGCTTATACACTGTTTTCTAGGATTCAAATCATTGCTAACAAACACACCTAGATCTTTCTCGCAGTCTGAATTTTCTAATTCTAAATTAGCTAGTTTATATTTAACATTTGTTTGCATCTTCATATTCCCAGGCCCGACACATAACCAGATATACAGGTATATATATATATATATATATATATATATATATATATATATATATATATATATCGCTGATTATGAAAAGTCTTCTATAGCCAAACATATACATGTAGATGATGTAGCCTAAATAACGGTAACATGCTATTTTTGTTTTCCTTATGACTAAGGTAATGTTTACACATTTTAAATTCAAGCCTGTTACTATCAGTATTGTATCTAATCAGTATAAATTGCTGCATGGACAAAATAAAAGTCATAGACTAGATAGTGCATCATTAAATTTGATATTAAATTAATAATGATGTACAAGGATAAATCATATTGTACATCAATGGTTCTCTCTCTCTCTCTCTATATATATATATATATATATATATATAAGAACATAAGAACATAAGAAAATGGGAGTCTGCAGAAAGCCGATTGGCCTAAGCAAGGCAGATCCCTGTCCCACACAACCCCAACTACAAAGCCCAATTATAGGCTCAACACTCTAATACCCTGAGGATCATCTTACCAAAACGGTTAGAGATTAACGCAGGATTACGGGGGTCTGCAGAGCGCTGATTGGCCCAACCCTGCTGATCCCCCTTCACACCCAACCCTTCTCGTCCATATGCTTATCCAATTTTATCTTAAAGCTCCCTATCGTTTTTAATCCCACTATAGCACTTGGTAGTCCATTCCACCCATCTACAACTCTGTTACCAAACCAATATTTGCCTATATCTTTTCTGAAACGAAATTTATCTAATTTGAAACCATTGGTACGAGTTCTTTCGCTATCACTGAGCTTTAGTACATTTGTCATGTCCCCTTTGTTAATCCCACTAACCCACTTGAACACCTCTATCATATCCCCTCTAACTCTGCGTCTCTCTAACGAATGTAAGCCTAATTTCTTCAACCTTTCTTTATACGGAAGATTTCTAATATTATGGATCATTTTTGTCATTCTACGTTGTACTCTCTCCAATGAATCTATGTCCATTCTGTAATAAGGACACCAAAATTGAACAGCATAATCCATATGGGGTCTCACTAATGACAAGTAAAGTTTCAAGATAACATCAGCAGTTCTGTTACTCACACTCCTTGAGATGAACCCGAGAATCCTGTTTGCCTTGTTTCGAACGCTTATTCACTGTTGTCTAGGCTTCAAATCATTGCTAACAAACACACCTAGATCTTTCTCACAATTCGAGTTTTCTAATTCCACATTAGCTAGTTTATATTTAACATTTGTATGCATCTTCCCTATCTTTAATACCTTGCATTTGTCAATGTTAAACTTCATCTGCCAATTTACTGACCATTCGTGTAAGGTATCTAGATTCCCTTTGGAGGCACTCTATATCTCTATCTGAATCATTGTTCTCCCCATTTTGGTATCGTCTGCAAATTTACTTATCCTACTAGTTATACCTAAATCAAGGTCATTTATGTATATAACAAACAACAGAGGACCTAATACAGATCCCTGGGGGACACCACTTTTGACTGCTCCCCATTCTGACTTCGTACCATTTATGCTGACTCTCTGCTTCCTACCAATTAGCCATGACCTAATCCATCCCAACAACGCCCCACCTATTCCATGCGCCTCAACCTTTCTCATCAATCTCTCATGGGGGACTCTGTCGAAAGCTTTACTGAAATCTAAATATATTATATCATATGACTTGTCATTATCTACTGCTTCATATACCTCTGAGAAAAAACTAAGCAAATTAGTAAGGCAAGAACGTCCCTGAGTGAATCCATGCTGAGAAGAAGTTATTAAATTAAATGTATCTAAGTGGTTTCTAATTTTACTAGCAATAACTGACTCTAGTAGCTTTCCTATGATTGATGTAAGACTAATGGGACGGTAATTGGATGCTATTGATTTGTCACCTTTTTGAAGATCGGAACTACGTGTGCAAGCTTCCAAGCTTCTGGAACTATACCTGTCTCCAATGACTTGTTAAATAAAAATGTTAATTTTTAATAAAATTTTAATTAATAAATGTTAATATATATATATATATATATATATATATATATATATATATATATATATATATATGTTACGGCTGGATCGGCAATACATATTCGGGATTCTTGATCGTAGGACAGAAATGGCTTATGTGACAACGACACGCTCGATTCCAGTCCCAAATACTATATGCTCCAGACAACAAAAGCACCAACGCCCTACAGAGTTATCGTCTATGGTAACGAGGTACCTTAACTCGGCGAAAGTGTACAACAGGGGTAGGCTATGAGGCTAAACTCCCTCAGACATTTATAGGTTACGTTTTTACTAAAGAAATGCAATACTCAAGAAACTACGTTAATATTAAGCCTCTAATAATGTAGAATAGAAGCAGGCTAAAGGTATGACAGTGAAATGCTAAATGACAAATGTACACGCCTACTTGAAAGCGCGTGCACTAGAATAACTGTCCCCTACTAACATGCACTAGCATGTAGCATACAAGATGTTCATGATCCAGTAGATACCTAATAATACACATGGAAGGAACATAAATAGTAGTCACTTATTATAAGAATGAATCTATACTTGGAATAACTAAAAGGTTGCAGGCAACAGTACTGCGCCGGTAGCCTACTACCGCATAGGCTACTTCGCTTCTCTCACTCTGTCTCCCCTCTGAGTCCGTATGCGCCCTACGCAATAGAACTCTGGAAACAGCAGCAAAACGACAGTGCAGTTAATTGATACATGAAAGTATTAATAGTGTTGTCTTGTGTGTGAGTAATGTGTATTGTAAAGTGTTATATACATAAACTTAAAGAGAGCTGCAATGCATAGTAAAATAAAGATATAACCCACTCATCATCCCCATGTGTTCTAGCTAGCAGGCCAAGTCACAGGAACAACGAGTCCCAGCACCGAAAGCGAGAACCCAGGAAAAGACTGCAGAGAACACAAGGACAGATAAATTACGTTACTCTACTATACCGGCACTACGAGCGAGCTGTAGTCTCTGGTACTGCACTCGCTCCTGGCTCGGTAGGCAAATCAAGGCTAAGTCCTCGCCCCTCTACAGACAACTCCTGGGCATGGTCGGGCTCTTACACATGGCACTAGTCTAGTCACAAATTGGATGATGAGCTGGGCATATAACTCGTGAACATGTAGAACGTTCACCAACTATCCTCATCAAGAAGATCGCTGTTCACATTAACCCCTTAAATCTAATACATGTAAATATATGCTTGTCCTAAGAGTAATACGAGAGGTGAGTGCTGAAACTCCTTTAGGACCTCAAGGGAAGGGTATGCATTTAAATAGAGAGAAGAATGAAATGAGAGAAATGTCGTCAGAGAGAAAGAGTGCAACCGTGAGAAATTGGGGGAGAGGGCAAGGGATGTTAGAATCTCAAAGGTTCTAGGCAACCTGGTCATAGAGCACACAGCGAGCCTCCAGGCAATGTGCTGTACGACAACATGGGCAGCCCAGGCAGCATAGGCAGGCGGCAATGTACTACCAACCCTGTCGCACCTAGCTATAAGCGCAGGGCTGCCAACCGGTCCATACGTCTGGCAACCACCCCCCCGGCAGCGTGGCGCACCGCTACCCTCTCGCTCTGAAGTCTAACTCACTCTCTCTCTCTGAATTCCCACTGTCTTATCTATCAACTTCTCTATTGATACTACATATTAAATGGAAGGTCTCGACATGGCTTAAAACAAAACCCACCACTGGTTAGCACATGACGAGACCTTTGCAGAGATACAAAGAACATAGTTATACGTTGTCACACTCAATATAAGCAGCCAGCACGGGTACAACGCGGTACCGTGGCGGTACAGTGGAGTACCAAGGAGTACAATCAGGTTGCGTTGCCACGCACTGGGCGTCACAGCCCCCCCAAGATTTTAGATAATCGACCTTAGGAAGCATTATCAAAATCTGACAGGCAAACCAACCGACCTGCTACCCTTAGCTGCCACTAATTGCAAAAGGTGCACAACAACTGAAGTGTGAATTATACATAAAACACAATATCGCATGCATCATGCTACAACAATAAAGACTTACAAACTAAAAAAAAAATTCTCGTTTATTTTATTGTTTTTATAATCTTTTTGGACGGCGTTATGATAGCCTAATTTTACTCCTGCTCAACCCACACAACCGTGCACGACTATCCTGGATCATCAACCCTTGATAGACAATCTGCTATCACGTTCTCACTCCCGGCAATATGCTGAATGTTGAGATTATACTCTTGGAGCATTAGGGACCACCTGGTCAACCGCATATTCCGATTGTGAAACTGATTTAGGAATTTCAAGGGATGATGGTCCGTATAAATCGTCACTACCGGGCCGTAGGCTGGAACATAAACTTCGAAATGTTTGAGCGACAAAACGATAGCAAGAAGCTCCTTCTCTATAGTCGAGTAATTCCTTTGTGCCGAAATTAAACTGCGAGAAAAGAAGCTCACTGGGTGTTCCAAGCACTCGGAATCAGTCTGCAGTAACACTGCCCCGGCACCACACTGCTGGCGTCAGTCGCCAGCTGAAAACTCCTGGAAAAGTCTGGGGCTCTCAAATCGGATGTGTACACAGCAGGTGCTTGACTAGGTCGAAAGCCCTCTGACACTCCGCAGCCCAACAGAACTTCACTGATTTCGACAGTAGATCAGTTAACGGTGCTAAGACAGTAGAGTATCCCCGGATGAAGCGCCTATAATAGCCTATCATACCTAGGAACCGCATGACCTGGCGCTTAGTGGTGGGCCTGGGAAACATATTGATAGCCTGTATCTTGCTCAGGGGGGGCACACCCGGCCTAACCCGACCACGAAGCCAAGATACTGCACAGTAGCCTTTACAAACTCGCACTTCCTCAGGTTCACCACCAGCCCAGCATCGTGCAACTTCCCAAACAGGGTCTCTAAGTGCCTTAGGTGATTTTCAAAATTGTCATCATACACTATCACGTCATCAAGGTAGACCGTGCAGTTAGGGATTTCGTCACAAATATCGTTCATCAGGTTCTGAAACGTGGCAGGTGCGTTCTTAAGCCCATAAGGCATTACGTTACATTGGTAGGTCTTGCCATCTACCACAAAAACCACAAAACTTGCTTTGCTCGGTCCGACAGGGGTACTTGCCAGTAGCCTTTACAAGATCAATTTTAGTAAGGTACTTTGCATTCCCTATCTTGTCCACGCTGTCGTCAACTCGAGGCAAAGGGTAAGGGTTGGTAGTGGTCAAGCCATTTAGCCTACGAAAATCTATGGCAGAACCGCACCTTGCCGTCAGGTTTTGGCTGCAACGTGACGGGTGATGTCCACTTCACATAACCTTCAGTGATCATCCCTCTCTCAACCATGTACTTTAACTCCTCCCGTAAAGCTGGCAACTTTACCGGGGGCACACGGTAGGGCACTGACTTGAAGGGCACATTATCACCGACGTCCACGTCGTGGCGTTACCTGAGTAGTGAGACCTGGGTGTTCGGCGAAAACAGAGGGGTATGACCTGAACAGGCCTAGGACAGCAGCACCCTGGTGCTCAGGCAGGTGACTTACAGCTTGCCTAGCCTCTTTGTTCAGTATTCCCCGCCCACTGTTCCGCGGAAATGACACAGTCCCAGCTATCCTCCTCAGCAGCATGACTGTCCCCACCTCCTTCTCCACCCTGGCCGCTGCAGGCCAGCACAGGGACAGTGGAGAGGCTCTGAGGGGCGTCTCACATACTCTTTCATGAGGTTAACATGACATAACTGATGTTTTTTTCTACGGTCAGGTGTTGCAACGAGATAATCAAGTCGGACAGTTTCTTAGCCACCACATACGGCCCAATAAACTTGGCAGAAAGGGGGTGTCCAGGCAAAGGTAAAAGCAACATTACCTCCTGACCCACCGAAAACTCCGAAGCTTCACCTTGGCGTCATACTGGTGCTTCATGACCGCCTGTGCATTAACCAAGTTATTACCTGCCGCTGCCATGCAACCTATAAGTCTCTCCCGGCTCTCAAGGATATATTTAAGTACAGACCCCGGCTTCTCTTCGCCCTCCCAGATCTCTTTCACCATACTTAAAGGTCCTCTCACATTATGGCCAAAGACTAGTTGATTTGGACTGAACCCCAGGCTCTCTCCTGGACTTCACGTGCAGCGAACAGAACATACGGCAGACCCAAATCCCAATCAGTGGTCATGTTCTGCACAGTAACAGCGTAGCATACTCTTCAGGGTCGAGTGCCACCGCTCCAAGACTCCCTGACTCTCGGGATGGTAGGCTGACGACACTACAGAACATATACCGTGCAACTGAAGGGTTTGCTTGAACAATTTGGATGTAAAATTGCTCCCCTGGTCTGACTGCACCTCACGTGGAATCCATAACGGGAACAAGAACAATAATTAAGTTTTTAACAACTGCCTTTGCCGAGCCGTTTTCTCATGGGGTATGCGTCCGGGTATCTCGTAGCCACATCCATGATTGTCAACAGGAATTATTGCCACTACTAGTAGGCGGGAAAGGGCCAACCCAAATCTACTACAACTTTGCTGAACGGAGGCCCGGTGACAGGTATGGGAACAAAGGTGCCTTCGGGATGGTCTGGTTAGGCTTCCCCGTTGTCTGGCAGGTCGCACACCCAGCCACCCATGCACAGACATCAGCCTTGACCCCAGGCCACCAGAAAACCTGCCCAATGCCGCCAATGTTTTGTTACCCCCAAATGACCCGCCACCGGCACATCATGCGCCAGACACAATAAGGACTCTCTATACTTATTTGGAACAACCCACCTGGTCTACTACCCTCGCAACCGCCCTCCCACTTCGATTTGGGGTCTAGAAATCTGCGGTACAATATCCTGTTGAGCCTAAAGAAATCTCCCGGCTTCGCATCCCCATCTTCCTCCAACTCTATGGCACCATTGCTATAACGAGCTAGGCTAGCGTCTTGCAGCTGCTGCTCACTAATGTCCCTGGGCGTCAATGCATCAAGATGGTTTTGTAATAAGACATTACCCCGGCTAGTAGGCTCTACTGCCTTAGTAGCTCTCGCTACAGCTCTTGCCTCACGCGAAGTCTTACCCAACTCTGCCTTGTTACACACCATATCTGGGCCAGAGTCAACTCCCGTGTTTATTATAGGTCCAAGTACCGAATCACCGAGAAGTGCAGCAGAATCAATGTCCCTTTTCCTGCCCTTAGCAACCTTCTCCTGATCCTTCCTCCACTGTCCCCGAGGTTGAGTGCTAGGCTGTGCAGGAGCCGCAGAGCGAGATCGGGTTACCACACAGGCCATCTCATCCTGTTGGCACCTCCCAACCCATTCCCGATTCTCACCATCCACGTCGGCCGCCCTCTCGGCAACGACTAAGGGTGGAGTCCCGGAAGTGGGCACCGCAAAGTCGTTGCCGAGAAGAAGGTCGACGCCCTCAACTGGCAAACACTCAACGATCCCTACATCCAGCTCCCTGCACACCTCTCCCACTCTCAACTCCAACCTCACAAGTGGGTATGACCTCGTAGCATTTATACCCTGCACCACAACAACTCTGGCCGCATTTATCGGTTTCCCTGTGAAGTTCCTCAACAAAGTTTGCGAAGCCCCCGTATCCCTCAGCAAGTCAACCCTCCGTAGTTCACTCCCCCAGCTCACAAACCCGTGTCCCCGATGGTCACAGAAAGTGTCCCGGACAGGTGTCGAGCCTTCTGTACGCTTCTTTACCGCGTGTGCCTCAGCTGCTGACAACCTACCCCGGGCAGTTGCTGCAGCCTTCAGAGACACACCGATACTGTGAACCAATGACACCGGCTTAGCGGGAGTGTTACTAGGGCACTCACGTGAATAATGGCCTAGCTTCTGACATTTGTAACATTTCACATCCCCAATGGGCTTCTTCCCTTGTGCGGGCGAAGAAGAGGCCTGACCTTTAGTAAACGGGAGAGGCTTGTGTTTGTAGGTGTTATTAGGTGCAATGCATTTAGTGTGGTTATGTGTGTCATAGGATTTGTTATTATCGAAAACTCTGGTGGGTGGGGTATAGCGCCCCTTCTGCCCTGACTCAGCCCTCTGAGCGGCACCGCAACCACGAATCAATGATAATCTGAGGTCTGCCATCTTGGCAGCCTCCTCTACTGTCTTGGGACATTTTTCCTTAATGTTCAGCGTTAGATCGGTTCCAGTACATTGGTAAAACTGTTCCAGATAGAAAAGTTGCTTAATTTCCTCAGCCGACTCTGCGTGCTCGGACCGAAACCAGTTATTACCTGCATCTGTTAAGTCCCGTGCGTGCTCCATAAAACTGACGTCGCTCTTCTTATTCACGCCACGGAACTTCAATCTATAAGTTTCGGGTTGCAGTTCGTAGGCCCGGAGCACAGCCTCCTTCACCAGTCCATACACTACACTCTCGTCCAGTGACAGTGCATCGTAGGCTTTCAACCCCTTACCCACTAGACGTGATGAAACTAATGCTGCCCATTTAACCTCCGGCCAGTCATACTCACGACACTTCTTTTCGAAACGAGCAAAAAACTCAGTCACTGCTGTCTCATCAAATGCGGGTACTAACTTAATTAAATGCGAAAGTGAGTCTGTAACCCGGTGCCCACCACCGAGATGACGCCCCGTGGTCTCTACTCTAGACTTCTCGACATCCATTTCAGCCTGGTACCTGGTTGCATCCTGATTGGCTTGGATTCTAGCAACCTCTATGCGTTCTATACTAGCCTGTTGTATCTGAGTCTCCTGCAGCTTAAACTTAGCTAGTTCTAGCTGGAATAACATCTCAGGAGACAGGCCTGGGGGGGGAGAGCACAAAATGGGGGATCCACACCGAGACGTGTTTACGGGTAAGCCAGCTTGCCCTTGAGAACCCTCCTGCTGCATCGTGCTAAGACTCGCTGGCTGAGGGCCCAGCTCAGGGGTAGAGTGGAATGGAGGCTTGGAGGGAACCCCCCAAGACCCCACTCCACCCACCGCCCCATCGCCATCACCCAACAAACATGCCACCAAATTCTTCTTGGGCCAACTGTCAGGACAGTCCCGCCCCAAAACCGTGGCTAAACAGCGAAGACCGTAACAATCAATAGCCTGCAGGCGCTGTTCGGTCAAAGGTGTCTGCAAAAATGCCCGGGCATCCCTCTCTCCACTTATAACACTCCCCTCCCTAAACATCTGTTGTACTTGCTGGTTACTAGGCTGTACCGTGTTATCCTCCCCCGTAAATGATGAGTCATTAGACATAGTGCTGGTTATACAATTGCTGTTCATAAAAAAAAAGAAGTGGTTATTACTAATTGCAGTCTCGACTCACAAAATGTTAAAGATGCTTGAATGACTCTACTCTAGACACCCCTAACGAAACAATCTGCAAGTCCACCAATACAATAATGACACAATAAAAATTCCTCCAATATGCAAGAAAATTCTAGCCAGCTCTACTAGGTAGCATAGAATAGTTCTCCAAAAAACATGTGATAGGATACTACTGAATCTTGTGCAAGGTCGCCATTTTGTTACGGCTGGATCGGCAATACATATTCGGGATTCTTGATCGTAGGACAGAAATGGCTTATGTGACAACGACACGCTCGATTCCAGTCCCAAATACTATATGCTCCAGACAACAAAAGCACCAACGCCCTACAGAGTTATCGTCTATGGTAACGAGGTACCTTAACTCGGCGAAAGTGTACAACAGGGGTAGGCTATGAGGCTAAACTCCCTCAGACATTTATAGGTTACGTTATTACTAAAGAAATGCAATACTCAAGAAACTACGTTAATATTAAGCCTCTAATAATGTAGAATAGAAGCAGGCTAAAGGTATGACAGTGAAATGCTAAATGACAAATGTACACGCCTACTTGAAAGCGCGTGCACTAGAATAACTGTCCCCTACTAACATGCACTAGCATGTTGCATACAAGATGTTCATGATCCAGTAGATACCTAATAATACACATGGAAGGAACATAAATAGTAGTCACTTATTATAAGAATGAATCTATACTTGGAATAACTAAAAGGTTGCAGGCAACAGTACTGCGCCGGTAGCCTACTACCGCATAGGCTACTTCGCTTCTCTCACTCTGTCTCCCCTCTGAGTCCGTATGCGCCCTACGCAATAGAACTCTGGAAACAGCAGCAAAACGACAGTGCAGTTAATTGATACATGAAAGTATTAATAGTGTTGTCTTTTGTGTGAGTAATGTGTATTGTAAAGTGTTATATACATAAACTTAAAGAGAGCTGCAATGCATAGTAAAATAAAGATATAACCCACTCATCATCCCCATGTGTTCTAGCTAGCAGGCCAAGTCACAGGAACAACGAGTCCCAGCACCGAAAGCGAGAACCCAGGAAAAGACTGCAGAGAACACAAGGACAGATAAATTACGTTACTCTACTATACCGGCACTACGAGCGAGCTGTAGTCTCTGGTACTGCACTCGCTCCTGGCTCGGTAGGCAAATCAAGGCTAAGTCCTCGCCCCTCTACAGACAACTCCTGGGCATGGTCGGGCTCTTACACATGGCACTAGTCTAGTCACAAATTGGATGATGAGCTGGGCATATAACTCGTGAACATGTAGAACGTTCACCAACTATCCTCATCAAGAAGATCGCTGTTCACATTAACCCCTTAAATCTAATACATGTAAATATATGCTTGTCCTAAGAGTAATACGAGAGGTGAGTGCTGAAACTCCTTTAGGACCTCAAGGGAAGGGTATGCATTTAAATAGAGAGAAGAATGAAATGAGAGTAATGTCGTCAGAGAGAAAGAGTGCAACCGTGAGAAATTGGGGGAGAGGGCAAGGGATGTTAGAATCTCAAAGGTTCTAGGCAACCTGGTCATAGAGCACACAGCGAGCCTCCAGGCAATGTGCTGTACGACAACATGGGCAGCCCAGGCAGCATAGGCAGGCGGCAATGTACTACCAACCCTGTCGCACCTAGCTATAAGCGCAGGGCTGCCAACCGGTCCATACGTCTGGCAACCACCCCCCCCGGCAGCGTGGCGCACCGCTACCCTCTCGCTCTGAAGTCTAACTCACTCTCTCTCTCTGAATTCCCACTGTCTTATCTATCAACTTCTCTATTGATACTACATATTAAATGGAAGGTCTCGACATGGCTTAAAACAAAACCCACCACTGGTTAGCACATGACGAGACCTTTGCAGAGATACAAAGAACATAGTTATACGTTGTCACACTCAATATAAGCAGCCAGCACGGTACAACGCGGTACCGTGGCGGTACAGTGGAGTACCAAGGAGTACAATCAGGTTGCGTTGCCACGCACTGGGCGTCACAATATATATATATATATATATATATATATATATATATATATATACATATATGTATATACAGGGTGTCCCATGAGAAAAGGGCATAACTTTGGGAAATGATACAACAAGGTATTCTAAGCATAAAATGTCCTATAACAAAAAGTCCAAATCTCAACCGTTAAAAGGATATTGAAGGTTTAATGTAGTGTCCTCCCCTGCATCACTGTAATGGACTCTTCCATGTCATATAGTTTCCTTCTTGTCCAAAGTGAGCTAATATGTCTATAATAATTTTGCAACTTACATAATTATATTATCTTTAATAACATGGTAAAATAATTGCAGAAAGATGGAGGTGTGGTAGGTTCTAGGACAGCTAGGCCAGCCTTATGGGGAATTACTGAAGAAAATACCATTTTCAACATGCAATATCTCTGTAACGGTCAAGATTTGGAATATGTCTTATAGAACATTTTAGGCTTAGAATACCTTGTTCTATCATTTCCCAAAGTTATGCCCTTTCCTCCTGGGACACCCTGTATAGTGTATGTGTGCTTGTTACGGAATTGCGTTTTAGAACATTATTGTTTGACCTACCTAAATGAATAACGACCAATTAGTTCAGTGTAAAGTACTCAGCTGGCGACATTAAACTGTACAGTGTAATCACCAGTTGGAAATAATGGCTTGACCTACTGAGTTATTACCCATACATTTCCACCTGGTGTCAGGGGCTACTTAACTGCGTTATGAATAGAACCAGGTTCATATTTGGTCTATTTTCTTGGTAGAGCCTGCAGAAACAAACACACACATGTACACAAACACACCAACACTCTCTCTCTCTCTCTCTCTCATGAAGTGATTGACAATGTGCTAACTTATGTAGCTATACAGGTATACATAATGTGTCAAATATGCCAGTCATACTACTAGTAGCTGTACTGCAAAGATCTAACTCGAAAACATGCTCAACACTTCAAAATACACCTCATTTACAAAATGATCATAATTTTTACTTACTACACACAATAGTCCATCCATGTTTTACCCTCCAGTTATGTAGTGTATATTAGGGTAATATAGTTCTCCCTTGGCATCCATACATGTGTTCACCCTCCTTGATACTCCGCCTCACACCAGCTTCATCTACCAGCCATAATAGCATGTTTATCACTCTCATAACATATATTATGTCATGTTTAGAGGATCCCCACTCCAAGAGTAATAACAGGATAGTATCTTTGCAAAGTTAGCTATAGTTGAATGCATAGAATGGTTATGGTAATATCGTACGTTAGTGTCATTGGTTAATAAATTAACATCACAACCAGCTAGCACTTCAATAATACTAAACACATTCATCGGGAGTTTCCAAACCCAACATGCCAGTATAAGGGTTAAGCCGCCAATAAAACTACTGTCCGCATTGTCTTACAGTATGAGGGTCAGCTGTCCTATAATGCCACCATCACTTTACCTGGAGTTATCACTCCAGTACACAAGATACAAGAAGGAAAATTTAACTTGTCATATAGTTTTGTTTGTTTTAGACTGTAATCATATTTGCCGCAGTTGAAGAAATATATGACTTATGTACAGATAACAAGAACGAATATTGTACCTGGGATAGGTAGTTGAATGTAAGACATGACACAAGAACGATTATAGGCCACGTGTGCTTTGGAATAGGTCGTATGGAGAGCAAATCACACCAGAAAACAATCCATTTAATGCAACAATAAATTACTGTGCACGACAGCTTTGTAATATCAATTAATTCGTTGTTATGTTATAGAGAAACATAATAATTCTTTCGTTTGAATTAACGGATCCCATTTTTCTCACAATGCTAAAGTCTGATACTACAGCGACATTCAATCCAGTCTTCCCTGCGCCATGGGAGGTTTATACGGAATATACCGGAACCTAAGTTTACTGTACTGATCCTCGGGGCCAGAATGTGAGCCATGGTCGGGCAGCAGGGATCAAGCTGGATCTATCAGATTTGCTAACTCTTAACTCTGTAAAGTCTATTCCAAAAACGGGTGTCAAAATATAGGCTATAACAGTAAAGGGGATACTACACTTGGTAGGTAAGAAAATGGCAAAAACCTCCAAGACAAAGAATTTGTAATGATATATTTGTATTAACATCAGTATACAAATCAGTATAAAATACTGATTTGTTAGCACATCTTTTCCTTTTATCCAGTTCACCTTCATTCATCATTGCCGTTCTCTCTCACGATCATCAATTAACCTTAATGTCGGCTATTCTCCCCTGACGGTGCAGTTCTTAACACACCATTTATCTTCTTTCTCTCTCCCCTCCAACATTTTCTTTTATATCACATCTACTCTCTACTGATTCCATGACCTGATTACAGTATTTTATCTTGCTAGATATCTGTATATATTAGTATAGAAAGCCAGGAACAGAGCGGTATAAATATATATATATATATAATAGGGCCAATTTCACGGAATGTACGAGCCAAAATGCCTGGACATACCAGGTTTGAAGACATTTAAGTCATAGGATGAGGGAAAGATTGATTCAGGGAGAGAGTTCCAGAGCTCAGCAGTTGAATAGAAGAAAGATTGGGAATATCGTTTCACTTTTGTGCTGGAAAGTTACACAGTAAGGTTGGGATTGTGTTGCAAGTCGGGTGCTACGTGCTCTACGTAGAGGTAAATTGGTATGATGAACTAAAATACTTATACCACTGTAATTGGTATAATGAACTAAAATACTTATACCACTGTAATTGGTATAATGAACTAAAATACTTATACCACTGTAATTGGTATAATGAACTAAAATACTTATACCACTGTAATTGGTATAATGAACTAAAATACTTATACCACTGTAATTGGTATAATGAACTAAAATACTTATACCACTGTAATTGGTATAATGAACTAAAATACTTATACCACTGTAATTGGTATAATGAACTAAAATACTTATACCACTGTAATTTTGTAATACGTAAAATTGAAGCATTACAGTTTTCACATAAGAAGAGTATTTACGCAGTGAAACTAATACATGACTTTCTGAAATGCTGGCTACTTATTATATTCATAATTTTTGCTCCCTCTACGTCTTACAATAGATTATAACCTCACACATCAGATATTCATGTATGTAAGGTGTGTCATCAAGTTCTCAAATTACTACGAGTAAGGAACACCGCTGGAAATAAGCAGGCGTCATATGATAGTCACACACTTAGCACAGCAATTACGATGCACAACCATTGACCGTAAATATTCTAGTAATTTAGGTAAACACACACACATCTCACACACATCTCACACACACACACACACACACACACACACACACACACACACACACACACACACACACACACACACACACACATTTTTAACAGGATTCAATAACCTGAATACTCAGACAAGAATACTGTATAATTATACTGTAAGCTAACTCTCATAATAACAAGCTGTCCTATTTTATAGATGGAATGCCAGGCTGGATGTATGTGGAATGACTGAGACCAAATGGAAGGGTACAGATGTGAGAGAGTGGGAGTGTGGAATGGGTGTGTGTGCGTGGAGTGCGTGAGGGAGCAGCGAGAGAAGGTGCGTGTTTGTTTGTAAGTAACAAATGGAAGGAGTGTGTAAGAGAATATGGGTCCGTGAGTTCAAGGATTGTGTGGGTGAGAATGAAAGTAGGAATACAAACGTGGGTGATTGTGTGTGTGTGTATGCTCCGACAGAGGATAAACTTGTAAGAGAGAAAGAGGAGTTCTGGGTGAATGTGGAGGTGTGCCCGGATAAGTTTGACAAGAACGAACAAATATTTCTGATTAAGGATATGAATGGGAAGGTGGGTGATAGGAGAATAGGAGTGGTGGGAGTGTGGGGGGTACCGTCAGAGGTGAATGGGAATGGTAGTGCACTTGTGGACGTATGTGTGGGGAGGAGGTTGTGGATAGCCAACACCTTCTTCCAACACAGAATGATACACAGGTACACATGGAAAGTGGTGTGGAAGATGAAGGATAAGGCAGTGGTGGAACGAAAGTTACTGATTGATTATATATGTGTGGATGAAAGAATGAAGACATCTGTGATGGATGCTAGGGTGTATAGGGGTATTGGAGGGGGTCTGTCTGATCATTATGTAGTTTTAGGTAAGGTTAAGATACAAACAAAATGAGTGAGGAGAGCTGGAGGTAGGCGAGAGGAAGGTGGAATGGTGGAGAGGCTACAGGATGAGGAAATCAGGGAAGAGTACAGGAGAGCAGTAGAAAGACGACTAGGTGGGTTCGACCTAGAAGATATGGAGGAAGTGGAGGAGATAACCAAGGTGTTTAAGGAAGAGATCTGTGCAGCATATGAGGAGGTGTGTGGAGTGAAGAGAAGAGGGAGGGGAGTGAAAGATACAGCATGGTGGACAGAAGAGGTAAAAATAGCTGTGGAAGACAAGAAGAAAGCATATAGAGAGTGGTTGGGTAGTAGAGGGAATGAAGATTTGGAGAGGCAGAAACGAGCGAGGTACGTGGAGAGAAAGAGAGTGGTGAAGAGAGTAGTGAAGGAAAGTAAGAGTAGATGAGGAATTTGGAAGGAATCTAAGTGTAAAATAGAGGGAGTGTAAGAAACTGTTCTGGAAAGAAGTCAAGAAAGTTAGGGAAGGTAGCAAGGGAAACAGTAAGGGTGTGATAGATAAGAATGGGAGAATGATAGCCTAAAAGCAAGTGAGAGTCGAAAGATGGAGGAAGTACTTCAATGACTTGCTAACTGTGGGGAATGAAGAGCCAGCAAACATAGTTGGATATGGTATGGGAGGGAGAAGAGGAGAAGTAGTGGAGGAGGAGGTGGGGATCAGGTGGTCAGAAATGTGGGAAGCTATGAAAAGAGTGAAGTTGGGGAAAGCACCAGGAACAGATGGAGTGTGTGGGGAAATGTTGAGGTATGGTGGTGAGATAGTGATCGAATGGGTATAGAAAATGTGCAAACTAGCATGGGAGAAGGGGAAGGCGCCCGATGACTGGAAGACTGGCATAATAGTCCCCCTATATAAGGGCAAAGGGGAAAGAGGAGTATCTAGTTACCACCGAGGAATATGTCTTTTAAGCATAGTAGGGAAGGTGTACAGTAGGGTAGTGATTGAGAGAGTGAGAGTGAGAATGGAGAAATGGATAGGCGACGAGCAGGGAGGTTTTTAGGAAGGGAAGAGGATGTGTAGATCAGATTTTTACCCAGAATTGTGTTGTGGAGAAATATCTGGGGAAGCAACAAAAGGTGTATGTTGCCTTTATGGACTTGGAGAAGGCCTTAATGGACTTGGAGAAGGCCTATGACAGAGTGGATAGAGAAGGCATGTGGAAAGTACTTAGAATATACGGAGTAGATGGCAAAATGCTGAAAGCAGTGAAGAGCATGTATGAGGGTGCAAAGGCGGCAGTATGTGTGGAGAATGATCAGAGCGAGTTCTTTGACCTGAGTGTTGGGTTGAAACAGGGGTGTGTGATGTCCCCGTGGTTGTTTACTGTATATATGGATGGAGTCATGAAAGAAATACTAGGAAGAGCAGTGAATGTTGGTGTATTGCTGAAAAGGGAGGGAAATGAGTGGAAGCTGCCTATACTGCTGTTTGCGGATGATACAGTTCTGATGACCGATAATGAATGGGAGTTGCAGGGTCTGGTAAATGAGTTTGGAACAGTGTGCGAAAAACGGAATTTGAAGGTACATGCGGGGAAGAGCAAGGTTGTGGTCTTTGAAAAGGGAGAAGTCCCAGAGTGTGAGGTGAAGTTGAACGATCAGGCTATGGAGATCGTCAGCTCTTTTAAGTATCTGGGCAGTGCGTTGAGTAAAGATGGGACTATGGATGAAGAAGTGTGGGAGAGGGTGCAACAGGGGAAGAGGGTTGTAGGAACGTTGAAAGCAGTAACAAGAAATAGAGTGGTCAGTATGGAAGTGAAGAAGTCCTTGCATGAAAGTGTAGTAATCCCGACAGTAACTTACGGAAGCGAAGCATGGACATTCGGGAAGAGACTCAGACCAAGAGTGAGAGAGGTGGAAATGAGTTACTTGAGAAGTGCGTGCAGAGTTACATGGAGGGATAGACAGACGAATGAGGAAGTAAGAAGGAGGTGTGGTGTGGAGGTAGATGTGCTGGAAAGTGTAAAAAGGAACAACTTGAGATGGTTCGGCCATATGGAACGTATGGGAAGCGAGAGAATGACTAAGAGGGTGTACGAGAGCGAGGTGGAAGGACAGAGACGGAGAGGTAGACCGAAGGAGAGGTGGAAGGATGGAGTGAGGAAGTACTAATTTGCTTAGTTTTTTCTCAGAGGTATATTAAGCAGTAGATAATGACAAGTCATATGATATTATATATTTAGATTTCAGTAAAGCTTTCGACAGAGTCCCTCATGAGAGATTGATGAGAAAGGTTGAGGCACATGGAATAGGTGGGGCGTTGTTAGGATGGATTAGGTCATGGCTAATTGGTAGGAAGCAGAGAGTCAGCATAAATGGTACTAAGTCAGAATGGGGATCAGTCAAGAGTGGTGTCCCCCAGGGATCTGTATTAGGTCCTCTGTTGTTTATTATATACATAAATGACCTTGATTTAGGTATAACTAGTAGGATAAGTAAATTTGCAGACGATACCAAAATGGGGAGAAAAATTGATTCAGTTAGAGATATAGAGTGTCTGCAAAGGGATCTAGATACCTTACACAAATGGTCAGTAAAATGGCAGATGAAGTTTAACATTGACAAATGCAAGGTATTAAAGATAGGGAAGATGCATACAAATTTTAAATATAAACTAGCTAATATGGAATTAGAAAACTCAGACTGTGAGATCTAGGTGTGTTTGTTAGCAATGATTTGAAGCCTAGAAAACAATGTATAAGCGTTCGTAACAAGGCAAACAGGATTCTCGGGTTCATATCTAGGAGTGTGAGTAACAGAACTGCTGATGTTATCTTAAAACTTTATTTGTCATTAGTGAGACCCCAAATGGATTATGCTGTTCAATTTTGGTGTCCTTATTACAGAATGGACATAGATTCATTGGAGAGAGTACAACGTAGAATGACAAAAATAATCCATAATATTAGAAATCTTCCGTATGAAGAAAGGTTGAGAAATTAGGCTTACATTCGTTAGAGAGACGCAGAGTTAGAGGTGACATGATAGAGGTATTCAAGTGGGTTAGTGGAATTAATAAAGGAGACATAAAAAATTTACTAAAGCTCAGTGATAGCGAAATAACTCGTACAAATAGTTTGAAATTAGATCAATTTCGTTTCAGAAAAGATATAGGCAAATATTGGTTTGGTAACAGAGTTGTAGATGGGTGGAATAGGCTACCAATTGATATTGTGGGATCAAGAACGATAGGGAGCTTTAAGATAAAATTAGATAGGCATATGGACGAGATGGGTTGGGTGTGAGGGGGATCTACCAGGTGTGGGCCAATCGGCGCTCAGCAGACCCCCGTAATCTTGTGTTAATCTCTGACCGTTTTGGTGGGGTCAGTACTCAAGGTATTAGTGAGATGGGTCTATAATTGGGCCTTGTAATTGGGGTTGGGTGTGACAGGGATCTGCCTTGTATCGGCTTTTTGCAGACTCCCATTTTCTTATGTTCTTATGTTCTTATGTTCTTATATAAATGAAGGCGGTGCTGGTTGGGAGGAGGGGCGTCGACTGACTGGGGACAGAGGTGCATGGGGGTGGTTCGTTCGTGGCCACCCCTTCGGGGATCACGGCGTCAGGCAATAGATAGATAGATAGATAAATAAAACACTATTATATACAGTTAAGATATTGTTGTACTGGCGGTAGATATGGCGAGAATGGAGATAGCAACGATTATAAGCCGGACACGATTGGGTATTATGGCGGGGAGATGAAGGGGAAACATAATGTGGGAGGCAGAGGGAGAGGAGGAAGTAGGAACACCACAACCATCAATGATCAACAACAATGACATAATAACCACCAACAATTATTATAATGTATTAGAAACAATAATTAGAACAAGGAAAAGGTAACATTTATGAAGTTGCAAAAGGAACTATTATAAGGCAGTTACTAGGACAAGTTCTATCTATCTATTTATTACCTGAGGCCATGATCCCCGAAGGAGTGGCCACGAACGAGCCGCCCCCATGCATCTCTGTCCCCAGTCAGTCGACGCCCCTCCTCCCAACCAGCACCGCCTTCATCCATATGCTTCCTCACTCCATCCTTCCACCTCTCTTTTGGTTTACATCTTCCTCTCTGTCCTTCCACCTTGCTCTCGTACACCTTCTTAGTCATTCTCTCGCTTCCCATACGTTATATATGGCCGAACCATCTCAAGGTGTTCCTTTTCACACTTTCCAGCACATCAACTTCCACACCACACCTTCTTACTTTCTCATTCGTCTGTCTATCCCTCCATGTAACTCAGCACGTACTTCTCAAGTAACTCATTTCCACCCCTCTCACTCTTGGTCGGAGTCTCTTCTCAAACGTCCATGCTTCGCTTCCGTAAGTCAGTGTCGGGATTACTACACTGTCATGCAAGGACTTCTTTACTTCCATACTGACAAGTAGGATAAGTTGTGAAGTAACAAATACAAGTGTATCAGTAGACAAACACACATGGCAGACACTGTAATCGAACAAACACATTGCTGTATACTGTAGGTTGTGTTATAAATTCGTGATATACAAGTATGTATGTGTGTGTTGTGGGAGAGGTTCGGTTTTAATAAATATACATAGTTTATCTCTCAATGTGTCTTAGTTTTGAGAAAAAATATATGTATATAATTAATTGGTCAAACATTTTCCATGTGCCCATTCGAAAAATTTACCAGAACGTTCACACAATATTATCTGACCCTTCATAACCAAATGCTTGGTACAGAATGTTGGGATAATATTGTGTGAACGTTCTGGTACCATTCTTGGTTGTACTTCTCCTTTGACTGATTTACTGCACCATTTGGCCTTCATTCCCAAAGTGTTACTTCTTCACGGGTTACGTATTTTACATTCCATATTATCACATAATATTTTACACATATCCTAACATATAATTATGACTCGTTGTTAATTTGCTGTACGAAAATATAAAGTATATTGTTTATATAATACTATATCAACTATACCATTATTTGTCGGTAAACATAACTTCTTCAAACCCTCATTACATAGAAATACAATTGTGTACTTACACAACTTGTAGATTCCAAATGTTCCAAATGTTGTCACCATCGTGGACCGAACTGATTAGGAGAAAAACATACATTAATAACATGAACCAAAAAAGAACATTCGTAAATTAAATTCTTCTTGATTAATTAGTAATTATTCTTAGTTTTAATGACACCTACTATCATCACATTAATCCTTCGTATTATTATGGCCACCATTGACTAAGCCATATCAATTATTGACTTTATTGTTAGTTGATTATTAATATACATATATATATATATTAATATACATATATGCTAAGGCAGCCTCCCAGAAGCTGGGTGTGCTCAACCGCCTTAGGGGGTTCTTTTCCCCTGCACAGCTTCTTGCTCTGTACAGGGGCATAGTGCGCCCTTGTATTGAGTATTGTTCACATGTGTGGGGAGGTTCCTCTCACACCGCTCTCCTAGACAAAGTTGAAAGGAAGGACTTTCGTATCATTAACTCCCGTCCACTCACCAACTCTCTGCAATCTCTCTCTCTCCGCCGCAATGTTGCCTCTCTCTCGCTATTCTATCGCTACTATAATAATCAGTGTTCCTCAGAGCTATCCCAGTGCATACCACCTCCTTTACGTAGGGCACGTGGTACCCGTCTTGCAACTCAATCCCACCCCTACTCTGTGCAACTCTCCAACCCAAGAGTGAAACGTTACTCTCAAACTTTCTTCTACTCAACATCTGAGCTCTGGAACTCTCTCCCAGAATCGGTCTTTCCCTCTTCCTGTGACTTAAATTGCTTCAAACTCCGTGTGTCCAGGCATTTTGGCTTGAACGTCCCTTGATTTTGGCCCTGTCACTCTTTCAACTATGGGGGAGGCACTCGCTATAGGCAGTTATGCCTTTTGCCTCACTCAATCACATAGAAAAAAAAAAAAATACACCCAAACTTTGTAACTATTCTATAACAAATAATTATTGAAAACAAATCATACTAAGTTTAAATATTAATGTGGCCAAGTGTACAATGTATGGCGTAATTAATATTAATGTGGCCAAGTGTACAATGTATGGCGTAATTAATATTAATGTGGCCAAGTGTACAATGTATGGCGTAATTAATATTAATGTGGCCAAGTGTACAATGTATGGCGTAATTAATATTAATGTGGCCAAGTGTACAATGTATGGCGTAATTAATATTAATGTGGCCAAGTGTACAATGTATGGCGTAATTAATATTAATGTGGCCAAGTGTACAATGTATGGCGTAATAAATATTAATGTGGCCAAGTGTACAATGTATGGCGTAATTAATATTAATGTGGCCAAGTGTACAATGTATGGCGTAATTAATATTAATGTGGCCAAGTGTACAATGTATGGCGTAATTAATATTAATGTGGCCAAGTGTACAATGTATGGCGTAATTAATATTAATGTGGCCAAGTGTACAATGTATGGCGTAATTAATATTAATGTGGCCAAGTGTACAATGTATGGCATAATTAATATTAATGTGGCCAAGTGTACAATGTATGGCGTAATTAATATTAATGTGGCCAAGTGTACAATGTATGGCGTAATTAATATTAATGTGGCAAAGTGTACAATGTATGGCGTAATTAATATTTATGTGGCCAAGTGTACAATGTATGGCGTAATTAATATTAATGTGGCCAAGTGTACAATGTATGGCGTAATTAATATTAATGTGGCCAAGTGTACAATGTATGGCGTAATTAATATTAATGTGGCCAAGTGTACAATGTATGGCGTAATTAATATTAATGTGGCCAAGTGTACAATGTATGGCGTAATTAATATTAATGTGGCCAAGTGTACAATGTATGGCGTAATAATATTAATGTGGCCAAGTGTACAATGTATGGCATAATTAATATTAATGTGGCCAAGTGTACAATGTATGGCGTAATTAATATTAATGTGGCCAAGTGTACAATGTATGGCGTAATAAATATTAATGTGGCCAAGTGTACAATGTATGGCGTAATTAATATTAATGTGGCCAAGTGTACAATGTATGGCGTAATTAATATTAATGTGGCCAAGTGTACAATGTATGGCGTAATTAATATTAATGTGGCCAAGTGTACAATGTATGGCGTAATTAATATTAATGTGGCCAAGTGTACAATGTATGGCGTAATTAATATTAAATGTGGCCAAGTGTACAATGTATGGCGTAATTAATATTAATGTGGCCAAGTGTACAATGTATGCGTAATTAATATTAATGTGGCCAAGTGTACAATGTATGGCGTAATTAATATTAATGTGGCCAAGTGTACAATGTATGGCGTAATTAATATTAATGTGGCCAAGTGTACAATGTATGCGTAATTAATATTAATGTGGCCAAGTGTACAATGTATGGCGTAATTAATATTAATGTGGCCACGTGTACAATGTATGGCGTAATTAATATTAATGTGGCAAGTGTACAATGTATGGCGTAATTAATATTCACAGAGGATATTTAAACACTAATATAAAGCTTGAAACTTACTCGGTCAATATGCATTTTAGGTCACGTATATGTTTTTCGTATTTATTATCCTTTTTCTCATCAGTTCCTTCATTGATTACTGTGTTTTAAGGTATTTTTCCTTCTGCAAATGCATTTTACTCATTATTTAGATTTTAGCAATATTCAAACATGCCCCACCGAAAATCATATTTTGTCATTACCCTAACCTAACAAATTAACCTAACCTGGGGCCTGCCGCCCCCAGACCCCCGCTGGGTTAGCATTGATATAGAAGATGGCAAAATAATAAAAATTACAGTGGATAAGTGAAAAAATAAAAGTTTTCCACTGATCCAAGATGGCAGCCATTTTTCCTTCCACCCTTATTTAACCCACAAAGTCTAAGACAAAATAGTTTAATTTGCAGCGGTAAAGACATATATTGCGGTGACTAATACTGTAAGAGACAGCTATAGAAACACTTGGAGAATGATATCCCATACGTGACCCAAAATGCTTAGTGTCCACTTACTCTATACCTGAACCACTGCAATCGTCAAAGTCGATCTATCTATCTATTTACTCAGGCCCAATCCCCACTGTTCTTTTTTTATTTTATTTTATTTTTATTTTATTTCTTGGGGGGGGGGGGACTCAAGACAGAGCAAGAATAGGGACAACACAAAACACAACAGTAAACAATGAACACACAAAAACAAAATACAAATTCACACACATCTAGGTCATCCAGGAGAAGACCCAGAGACCAGGGTCACCAAGGTCCCTCCAACACTCCCCCGGCCTCCGACCATCCGGAGAAGTTCCGATCTCGGCAGGCAGACATGCAGCGAAGCCGAAGCCACAAGCCCGCCCACCAAAGTAATGAGGGAAATTAAAATGATCTCAAGATAGTATAGAGGAGGCCCGCTGCAAGCCTTCTCGTATGTAATAACAAACACCAAATATTGT
>JBAKBP010009853.1:0-81260 GCA_037953745.1 Lithodes maja
GTTAGTTGCTAGGTCATTCCTTTGAGATTTGCGCCCCATATTTTGTTATTTCCTCTCACATACACATTAAGCTATCCATAGTGTAGTTGGGCCCAGTACATGATTATATTGATATACAGTATTCCATATATGGTTATTAATCATGGTCATGTACTGAACCTATAACTGTCTTGATGGTGTAATGGTTAAAGTGTTTAAGTTCTGTATGTGGCATTCCAGGTTTGAATCCCGGGAGGATCACATGCTTTCATTAATTTCAATTGAGGGTGTTTGGTGTTGGAAGTGATATTAATTAATTAAGATTTAAGATAATGATAACACGAAATTACAAATTAGATGTTTCGTTATTTTATGCGATGTAGTGAATACATAATTATATTAGCCATAGAACAGTCTATGGGATCAAGTTTAAACATATCCACAAACTCCAGCCCATTATAAAGTGTGTGTATTGTAAGTGACAGTATGATATAAGGGATGACAAAGTCACTCCAGGGGTCAGACCACTCACAGGGAGTCAAAGGATCACTTTGTTAACAGGGAGGATATAATGACAGGGAGAGAGAAGTGCTGAATAATGGACAAGAAACATTGACACAAACGTAGAGGAAGCTTGGTCAGACGTCCTGATAAAACAGAATATTGATGAAACACAATTTGAGGCAGTATGCAATAGTCAACTCAACAATCATTTACTAATAACAAACTAAATATACCTGGTTCACAATAACAGTACATTTCATAACAGTCGTGTCAGAGTTATTATAATTCTGGATAAAGACCCTTAAAGGTTACATACCTATCCTTGATTTATGTTTATGTATACATTTGTGAGTCAGGAGATGACCACAACTACAACAGCCTCTTATCACAATATGCCCCCCATCCTTCCCCTTGTGTCTTCTATATATCATCACATTCCTTTATCGTACTTAATTTCCTCTTCCCTCATCTTATGGTATCCTTCATACCCACAGGACTTGTTTGTTCAAGGTATAGATGTTTTTTACACCATATATTCACACGTCACAGTTTTCCTCTGTTTGTGATGCCCATCCTCCAGAAACTAATTCAACCAACAAAAATACGATCATAAAATAGAGAGTAAGACAAAAAATGTGTTATTGTTGAAGGAGACGCTACTATAGTTCTTCAGTCCAACCTTCCATTTGGCCACACACCAACTTTACTGGGGTCGTGATTCACTCCATAAAACTTCTCTCTCAGAACCATCTTTACTTGGCTCATTCTTCTCACGGTGGATCATATATACTTTAATTAATTTCACTGGGGGTGTGGTGGTGAGATTAATAAAAATAATATTATTAGTAGGTTTAGGGATATTTCTTCGAGAGGCCGGTCTATATGATCTGTGCCCCATGAATATTCTTTCCTCTCACTTAAACAGTAGGCTACCATAGTGCGGTTGGGAGTATGAACATGATTAGACTATTATCCAGTATTCGAGAATGGATAATAAGTCGTAGGCGTGTGCATAAACCTTTAACCGTCCTGGTGGTGTAATGGTTAAGGTGGCAAAAATATGTGTGTGATAACCCGGGTTCGAATCCCGGTGGATCATATATACTTTAATTAATTTCACTGGGGGTGTGGTGGTGAGATTAATAAAAATAATATTATTAGTAGGTTTAGGGATATTTCTTCGAGAGGCCGGTCTATATGATCTGTGCCCCATGAATATTCTTTCCTCTCACTTAAACAGTAGGCTACCATAGTGCGGTTGGGAGTATGAACATGATTAGACTAATATCCAGTATTCGAGAATGGATAATAAGTCGTAGGCGTGTGCATAAACCTTTAACCGTCCTGGTGGTGTAATGGTTAAGGTGGCAAAAATATGTGTGTGATAACCCGGGTTCGAATCCCGGTGGATCATATATACTTTAATTAATTTCACTGGGGGTGTGGTGGTGAGATTAATAAAAATAATATTATTAGTAGGTTTAGGGATATTTCTTCGAGAGGCCGGTCTATATGATCTGTGCCCCATGAATATTCTTTCCTCTCACTTAAACAGTAGGCTACCATAGTGCGGTTGGGAGTATGAACATGATTAGACTAATATCCAGTATTCGAGAATGGATAATAAGTCGTAGGCGTGTGCATAAACCTTTAACCGTCCTGGTGGTGTAATGGTTAAGGTGGCAAAAATATGTGTGTGATAACCCGGGTTCGAATCCCGGTGGATCATATATACTTTAATTAATTTCACTGGGGGTGTGGTGGTGAGATTAATAAACATAATATTATATATTCAAGGTCAAACTTTTCCAGTATATATTTCCCTCATATTTGGTGGTCACCTTTTTATCTGGTAATGTCTCTCCTTTCCTTTATATTCACATTTCCCCTCACTCTAATCTATTTACAAGCAACTAGGCATCATGTGATATACAAAACAGGAACTCATTGTAAAAGGAAAGGTTAATAATGCCACTTAAAGAGACTACAGTATAAAGCAAATATATATCATGTACCAAATTCAAGTAAGAAGGGGAGAAGATCAAAGAAGATAAGATGAAATAATTGATAGGTCAAGGCTTTAATTATACCACGTTGAAATGTCTGTAAATCATGACTAAAGTGAGAAGGGTGGTAGGGAGGGATGATGATTGAGAGGTAGAGGGAGGAGGAAGGATGGGAGGGAGGGGGAGAAGAAGGATGGGAGGGAGGGGGAGGATAGAGCTGGAGGATGATCACGAGGGAGAGACGGGTGAGGGGAGGGATGGGAGAGTGGGTGGAGAAGAGGAAGTATAAAAGGTTATGGAGGAGAAAGCCAAATGGAGGAGGTAGAAATATAATTGGATAACTAATGAGAGAGAGAAAGAGAGAGCATACTCAAACTAATTTCTATAGTGATGGATAAAAAACACCATCTGAGGAAGAGTACTTTATTGACAACGTTTCGCAGATAGCTTCATCAGGTCACTGGCTATCTGCGAAACGTTGTCAATAAAGTGCTCTTCTTCATATGGTGTTTTTTATCCATTCTGTCTACTTTTCAAGTACTGCTCACCATTCTATAGTGATATTGGACAGCCTGTTTGTGGAAATTATTTCAGGAATAAAAACAAGTGTTCGACATCATAACTACGTTTTATCACTATAATTGGAAACTGTAATTGGTCAGGCTGAATACACAATACCATTAAACAATTAACGTCAGTATATTTGTGTTACAATACGGAATATATTATATTCCGGATTTACGGATAAACTGTGCCATCGAGTGAGCCAGCCGGATGATCGATGTTATAATTCCATACTACTGTCGAGTATTACGGATATCAGGCTAACATATTGTTAGTGGCTGCTTCCAGGTACAAGAATGTAATGAAAAAAATACAGTAGACAAGTAATGCAATTGCTGAAATAATGCAATTTCAAAAGGGGAGTTAGGTCAAAAGAAGACATTAGCGTTCTTTACCGGCTATGATACCGGTTCCCAGGAAATGAAATGTGTAGCATTATTTTCTTGACTCGTGATATATAGGGTACAGGTTTGGCTGTAAGATTAGGTAAGGTAGTTTGTAATAATACCTATAATCACTAGACATGGGTAATATTGCTGTGATACTGGGCAACATTATATCATATCAGGATATGCTTTATGGCTTCCATTCAATTGTTATGGCTTGACAGCTCACTATCTATCCTAAATTGTTTACACACAACAAAAATCGACACTATTTCAGTAATTTTATCGCAGTATCAATAAGTAGGAAGAATCTGCATATATGTGAATATATTCACAGAGTACTGGTAGACAAATATATTATCATGGTCCACCATTCCAGTAATCATTATGAATATATCATAGGCTTCCATTTCTATTGACATTTTTGTTTAATAAATCAAAAGTTTTCCTCCGGCCCCTTTCGCACCCAACACCTTCCTAGTCTCTTTGCCCCCCCCCCCCCCCCCTCCCCCCAACACACACGCACATTTAGGTAATATAATTATATTCCTTGGAGATGAAAAACTGCATGATTCTATCTACTTCCACCTACCATTAACACACATTCCTATCCACTATTGTAGTATCGTTGTATACATTATCTATCTCTCTCTCTCTCTCTCTCAATCAATCAATCCAATCTTAAAGCTACATTTTTCTGATTTGATAGCTTACTAACCAGATTCTCTAACAATAGTACAAATCATACATAGTGGTACTATCACTACCACTACCCTACCAACACAACCCACAACACCAGTAAGAAAATCAAAACCACCACCACCACCAACAACAACACCTGGGACCACAAGGCATACAGGCACTCCCTAACATATCAAACTACAGTTATTCACACAACACAATACCAGACATCTGGAAGCATGGTATCATCATCACATTCCCCAAACCCAAACAAAGACCCCACGCTACCCTCCTCACACCGCCCTATCACACTCCTCTGCACCCCCTCCAAAGTCATAGAACGCCTTGTACTACAACTGATTACACATGCCTTACTCCTAGCTCCAACACAACATGGCTTCAGGCCAATGCACTCCACAAACACTCTTGTCACAGACCTTACACAAAGAGCTTTTGACGGCACCAACTCAGCTAGACCACCACACAGATCACTACTTGCCACACTCAACATTATTAAAGCCTTCGATGACATCCCCCGCCACAACCTAACAAACAAAATCTACGACACAAACATGCACAACAACACAAAAAGGTGGCTGGCCAACTTCCTAGCAGGCAGATGTGTACACGTATCTTTTGCCGGTCAGTCATCTAGCATCAGAAATTTCCCAAACGGAGTCCCACAAGGATCCGTCCTGTCGCCCGCACTCTTCGATCTGTACATGCATGATATAAATACACCCAATACACCCCAAATAAGCATAGCCTCCTACGCAGACGACATAACACTCACATGCACACACCAAGACACAGTCACAGCAACAAGTCTCCTTCAACCCTGTCTCAACACATTACATGACTGGTGCACTACAAACAGACTCAATTTAGCCCCAGCCATATCCATTGCAACCCACCTCACAAGCTGGACAGGAGATCACAAATACACACCACAACTCACCATAAACAACACATCCCTAACATATACACACTCACCCAAAATCCTAGGAGTAACATATGATACTCAAATGACATTCAAACAGCACACCACAAACATGAAAAAGAAACTGACACCCAGACATAACGGCCTCAGGTCACTTGCCCACACAAAATTTGGACACAACAAAGAAACCACCACCATAGTTTACAAACAATACATACAATCAGTAATGGAATACGCAAGCCCGGCCTGGGCTTCTAAACAAGCTGAAACACATAAGACCTTACAGACTATTCAAAATATAGCCCTAAAAATCATCACAGGCTGCACAGCTACTACACCTACAGAACACCTACATCAAGAAACCAAAGTCCTCCAAGTCAAAGGCCATCTGGACATGAGAGGCACTCAATTCTTGGCAGCAGCCTCCACGAAGCAACACCACCCACTACACTACATGGCAACACACCCACAGACACCAAGAAATATCAAAATACCCAGCACACGGTATCACACACAAATACTATCTTCTCTCCCTCCCTGCCCACCCCAAACCAGCTTCCAGAAGCACATCCATACTCATATCTCTCGCCGTTCCATCCACTCACTCATAGACAACATGCAGCTGCAGGCACGACTAAAATCATTGATAGAGATATGGTTTAATCTCGTAAGTTAGAGAGTTAGTTCGTGGCAACAATGCTGCACAGTAACTAGGATTATGTACAAATATACAGTGAGGCATGACACTGAAACAATGATTATAAACCTTCTCCCTGGGTTATAAACCCGTTACAACAATAACTTGCATGTCGTGAATCAACTACAGTACCATGGAAATAACTGCATTAATATACAGTGAGGCATGACACTGAAACAATGATTATAAACCTTCTCCCTGGGTTATAAACCCGTTACAACAATAACTTGCATGTCGTGAATCAACTACAGTACCATGGAAATAACTGCATTAATATCCTGTTGGATTTTAGAATAGGATAGCGTGTGGCAGGTGAGAAAATTACTGTTTACGCTTATTAGAATGATGTAGTATGGTCAAATATAGCACACACTAAAACCATATTTAATACTCAAAGGATTTTAAAATATCAAAAAAGAAGAAGAAGCGAAGAAATCCACAGATAAACATAATACAAATATTCAAGATGTTACAGAGCCAATCAGTAACCATCATTATTATATTGTGTGACCATCCCGTCAAATGTTCACACTTCAGATTTGTTCACCATTCATCACCTCATTTATGTTACTCTCACACACCACCAACCTACTGCAGGCGCAAAGGCTACATTACAACATAGCATTCTTTACATTGTTCTCTCTCGTAACATGCAGTTATATTTCAACTATTGTTCTTTTCTTTATTCAACTTATTTACAAATCCTTATTTCGCCATTATCTTTTCAACCCAAGCTAGATCAAATTAAATATATGCGTCATAGTACTAAAGTTATTAAAATTAACCTGACCCTTTCACCATCATCATACCAGTCCAACAGGTGATAATGATCTTGGTGACAGAGACTTACACACACTTCACCTCAGTTGTCAACCTGGACCTCGCTAGTAATGGAAGCTTCGTAAAAACTAGTTATATTTGCAAGCCGTAAGACCAATTAAAACTTCCGTTGTGGGACTCGCCTACTGGCTATTCAACAAAGGATGATCATATTGTATATATGTTGAGCAAGTATAATCACTTTCTTATATTCCATTATGATATATATTTCAAAACCATTAACTATTTTAAAGTGATCGTACTTTTCCTAAACATCACAACCATTCATAACCTACACGCACACAAACATGAATAACAACCGCACGCGCACACACACACAAACACACACACACTAATTAATGCATGCCGATACCTGATTTATCTTCTTATGAATCCTGGTTTAATGTTTGTGGCAGCAATTTGTTTGTGTCCTTGGTCTCTCTCACGTAAGATCATTATACTGCCAGGTTCACTCACTGATTATACCTACTGGACAATAACAAACTAAATATATACAAGTTCATGTTGCTAATATATTTAGTGGAAACTTACTGATGCAGATAATTATTTGAAATTTATAGAAATTGCATAAAACAAATAATCTAAACAGCACGGTATATAAAGATTTGCATTAAAGCTGAATATATTTGTAATACTACACATAGAATAAAGAGGTGTGTAGGGGTGATATACTCATTAATACACCTATATGGAGAGTGTGTAAAAACAAAAAAACAAAATGTATGAAAAAAGAAGGATCAAGTCGTGGACAAGAGTATTTAAATAACTCCTTCTTATATAAACAAGAGCACGAGCTTTGAATACTATAAAACGGAGGCTAATCCGGTCCCCCGATCATGGTCTAGTTATTTTTCATTTCTTTTTCTTTCTTTTTCTCCCTTAGTACTTCGTCGGTGTATTATATTCATTTATCGCTATATTTTACAGATATTCCTGAGTATGATCTTACGCTAATAAAATTGTACAAGTAGGTAAGGTGGGTAAGGAAGCCAATTAGTGACTGGTGAGGTCACTTGGTAGAGGGTCAGGGAAGTAGGTATTAACCCTTTCTCTGCAAGCATATTTGGACTATTTAAGGCAAATTCAGGCACTCCTGAATGATTAATCAAGTATTTTTTTTTTTTTTTTTTTTTTTTTTTTTTTTTTCTATATTCCAATTTACTTCCTCTCGGGCATAGGCTGAGAGCCTTAACATTCACCGCTTTACAATGAACAGTGAAGCCCGTGAGGTCTTGATCCAGTCTAGGGAGTGAGACATGTGAAGCACGTACAGCACAACGAGCACCTGCCATCTTGCCTTCACATGAGGCACGGTGCTCACTCATGGCCCGAAACGACCCCATCTCTGAAGCCACCTCGTTCCCGTGCTTCACTGTCTCAACCCCTACACTCGGACTCTCACACTTACACACACACAACACCACCTGTTGAGCAGATAACTCACCAGGCATTGCACCCCTATAGCATATTTTGAATATGGGAATATTCATACAGTGCTATTTAATCAGGGAACAATGAGGGTATTTTGCATGAAATGAAATGTATTCAGCCGAAAACTAGACGAAAATAGCTTCAAAATTACACTAGAATGAGCTTCGTAGCTTGCGGGGTTCACCCGCAGCAGCGCTACCATAGACATTGGGGAAAATTCGCTATTTAAGAGCAATGTAGTGCTATTTTGCCTTTGGCAGTACTGCTGAGACCCGGGGCTGGGGTCTCAGTGCACGGACGGACGTGCTGGCAATCGGAGGTGGGTCCCTCGCTCTCCCGGCCACTGACACTCAAATTTCTATGGCTTTAACAGGCTTTAAAAGCCTGTATATTTCTGTAAATTGCCATGGCGTTCCTGAACATCTCCCACAGGGAAAGGGTTAATAGGCGGGATATTACACAGACAATGTTAGCTATTTATGAGAAAAGATATGCAATATATGCTGGATATCTATTAATTGTTAAATACTGTTGTTGCACTTGTTATTCAATACTAATGTACAGCTTAAATACCTGTACCATATTCCTAAGTAGCTCTTTAACAGGCGGAAGTATTGGCGGCCGTAAGATAGTGGCATGAACATATTCATAACTTACCCAAAGTAGTCAACAGATTGACTCTGGCTGCTACAAGTGTACCTACATACCCCCGGAGGGAGTAGGATATGGACAGGGTACCAGGTGGAAACCAGAGGCTGGCGTATCCACACCTAACCGTCATACCTACTGTATGTATGTTTTTGATAAGTTTCACCTGCAAGCAACAAGTTTCGAATCACTGCTACAAGAGCCAAGCGACAGGAGAACAGTGACTTAGTGTGCTAGGCCACTGTGGCCGTGTGTGTGTGTGTCTGTGTGTGTGGTAGGTGGGTAACTAATGTATGAAGGGAAGGATAATAAAATATAAGAGGGAGGGAAAGAAACAGGTGAGGATGACTGGGTTAACACAGATACACACAGTTAGGCTAACCTCATAAACACATAAAGAAACAGGTGAGGATGACTGGGTTAACACAGATACACACAGTTAGGCTAACCTCATAAACACATAAAGAAACAGGTGAGGATGACTGCGTTAACACAGATACACACAGTTAGGCTAACCTCATAAACACATAAAGAAACAGGTGAGGATGACTGGGTTAACACAGATACACACAGTTAGGCTAACCTCATAAACACATAAAGAAACAGGTGAGGATGACTGGGTTAACACAGATACACACAGTTAGGCTAACCTCATAAACACACATAATTATAATACATTTTCATTAGTTAGCATGACACATTTTGTTAGGTTGATACGATATATCCGAATATTATATACAGTCAGGGGATTACACATGAGAGATGGTTGGGTCAGATTTATGAAAAGTAATGGAGAGAAAGAAACGTAGGAGTTATATTATTACTTACATAATATTATTATATAATGTTTCCATAGACTCTACTCTACTATTTTCTCATGTATTATAATATCTTAGTAGAAAAAATATGAAGGCAGTAAAAAGACAATATTACTGGGTATATGACAGGGCAGGGAATAGACTCATCAAGTTATATATGGTAATCTGTGGTGGTATGGTGATCTGGGAGGTTTGAGTACCCAATAATGTCACGTGATGGGACTGAAACATAATTAATTTTAGTGTGGAAGATTAGCCAGCCTGGGATTAACAAAGTAGCATGGTTATTATGTGATATTTATTCATAGGATATGAATTAATATATGTTAGGCTGAAATATTGCGCGGCGCTCATCTCCGTGTGTTAGTCCTTAATAGTGTGTGGTGACTGAGATATCCACTAACTTTGACACAGAGGCGAAGTGTTATTAATCAGATGATCAACAACATAGGCAAAGATCCATTAATTACATCAATATTGGTTAATTTGTATCTACTCATTTTGGTAATGTGTCAAACACTTAAAAAGTTATTAATGTATTCACTATTAGTGGAATTACTATGCTTATCCTACCCAGTCCGTTCCAGGTATTTCAATAATTATTAATTAGTTGATAATATTACCTAATAGCCAAGCCAAGTGTCAGGGCATAATTATGTTAACCCTTTGAGTACCAGCGACGAGTGTTACAGTGTATTCTAGCTATATTTAGGCAATAGTACCAGCGACGAGTGTTACAGTGTATTCTAGCTATATTTAGGCAATAGTACCAGCGACGAGTGTTACAGTGTATTCTAGCTATATTTAGGCAATAGTACCAGCGACGAGTGTTACAGTGTATTCTAGCTATATTTAGGCAATAGTACCAGCGACGAGTGTTACAGTGTATTCTAGCTATATTTAGGCAATAGTACCAGCGACAAGTGTTACAGTGTATTCTAGCTATATTTAGGCAATAGTACCAGCGACGAGTGTTACAGTGTATTCTAGCTATATTTAGGCAATAGTACCAGCGACGAGTGTTAGTGTATTCTAGCTATATTTAGGCAATAGTACCAGCGACGAGTGTTACAGTGTATTCTAGCTATATTTAGGCAATAGTACCAGCGACGAGTGTTACAGTGTATTCTAGCTATATTTAGGCAATAGTACCAGCGACGAGTGTTACAGTGTATTCTAGCTATATTTAGGCAATAGTACCAGCGACGAGTGTTACAGTGTATTCTAGCTATATTTAGGCAATAGTACCAGCGACGAGTGTTACAGTGTATTCTAGCTATATTTAGGCAATAGTACCAGCGACGAGTGTTACAGTGTATTCTAGCTATATTTAGGCAATAGTACCAGCGACGAGTGTTACAGTGTATTCTAGCTATATTTAGGCAATAGTATGTAGGTTAGGAAGGATCTGTGGTAGTAAGAAAGGTTGGTAGAGATAGATAGAAGCCTAATTATTGTTAGAGGGCCCTCGTAAGCTCAATACAATCGCTTAATAGTTGTCAGAATATAATGAAAGGGACGACCCTGGTACTGAATGAGTTAAATTATATAGTTCAACAGACTCTTTAGTAAACAGTTATTGAACACTTGACATATTTACTTTTGTTATTATAAACCCATTGAAGAACCTAGTTATTTATATATGAATACGTTCACTTAGACAACCCCCAGATTTATACTTAATATATACGTTCCATAAGTAATTTAAATTCCACTAAAGCATTAGGACATCTTATATTGTATGGCGTATGCGACCAAATGCCCGGAAAGAACAAACGAAGAAAGGCTATGGAAAGGAAGAAAAGAATATCTGGAGAGCGAGGCAATAACAGGCCTGGTAAAGGTGGTGAAGGTGGTGGTGGTGGTAGTGGGGGGCGGGGGGGGGGGGGGGGGGCGGCAGAAAAGGGTAAACTATTATATACAGAAATAAATAGACAAACTAAGGAGGAACACAATAGACAAACTAAGGAGGAACACAATAGACAAACTAAGGAGGAACACAATAGACAAACTAAGGAGGAACACAATAGACAAACTAAGGAGGAACACAATAGACAAACTAAGGAGGAACACAATAGACAAACTAAGGAGGAACACAATAGACAAACTAAGGAGGAACACAATAGACAAACTAAGGAGGAACACAATAGACAAACTAAGGAGGAACACAATAGACAAACTAAGGAGGAACACAATAGACAAACTAAGGAGGAACACAATAGACAAACTAAGGAGGAACACAATAGACAAACTAAGGAGGAACACAATAGACAAACTAAGGAGGAACACAATAGACAAACTAAGGAGGAACACAATAGACAAACTAAGGAGGAACACAATAGACAAACTAAGGAGGAACACAATAGACAAACTAAGGAGGAACACAATAGACAAACTAAGGAGGAACACAATAGACAAACTAAGGAGGAACACAATAGACAAACTAAGGAGGAACACAATAGACAAACTAAGGAGGAACACAATAGACAAACTAAGGAGGAACACAATAGACAAACTAAGGAGGAACACAATAGACAAACTAAGGAGGAACACAATAGACAAACTAAGGAGGAACACAATAGACAAACTAAGGAGGAACACAATAGACAAACTAAGGAGGAACACAATAGACAAACTAAGGAGGAACACAATAGACAAACTAAGGAGGAACACAATAGACAAACTAAGGAGGAACACAATAGACAAACTAAGGAGGAACACAATAGACAAACTAAGGAGGAACACAATAGACAAACTAAGGAGGAACACAATAGACAAACTAAGGAGGAACACAATAGACAAACTAAGGAGGAACACAATAGACAAACTAAGGAGGAACACAATAGACAAACTAAGGAGGAACACAATAGACAAACTAAGGAGGAACACAATAGACAAACTAAGGAGGAACACAATAGACAAACTAAGGAGGAACACAATAGACAAACTAAGGAGGAACACAATAGACAAACTAAGGAGGAACACAATAGACAAACTAAGGAGGAACACAATAGACAAACTAAGGAGGAACACAATAGACAAACTAAGGAGGAACACAATAGACAAACTAAGGAGGAACACAATAGACAAACTAAGGAGGAACACAATAGACAAACTAAGGAGGAACACAATAGACAAACTAAGGAGGAACACAATAGACAAACTAAGGAGGAACACAATAGACAAACTAAGGAGGAACACAATAGACAAACTAAGGAGGAACACAATAGACAAACTAAGGAGGAACACAATAGACAAACTAAGGAGGAACACAATAGACAAACTAAGGAGGAACACAATAGACAAACTAAGGAGGAACACAATAGACAAACTAAGGAGGAACACAATAGACAAACTAAGGAGGAACACAATAGACAAACTAAGGAGGAACACAATAGACAAACTAAGGAGGAACACAATAGACAAACTAAGGAGGAACACAATAGACAAACTAAGGAGGAACACAATAGACAAACTAAGGAGGAACACAATAGACAAACTAAGGAGGAACACAATAGACAAACTAAGGAGGAACACAATAGACAAACTAAGGAGGAACACAATAGACAAACTAAGGAGGAACACAATAGACAAACTAAGGAGGAACACAATAGACAAACTAAGGAGGAACACAATAGACAAACTAAGGAGGAACACAATAGACAAACTAAGGAGGAACACAATAGACAAACTAAGGAGGAACACAATAGACAAACTAAGGAGGAACACAATAGACAAACTAAGGAGGAACACAATAGACAAACTAAGGAGGAACACAATAGACAAACTAAGGAGGAACACAATAGACAAACTAAGGAGGAACACAATAGACAAACTAAGGAGGAACACAATAGACAAACTAAGGAGGAACACAATAGACAAACTAAGGAGGAACACAATAGACAAACTAAGGAGGAACACAATAGACAAACTAAGGAGGAACACAATAACAGATGCTAAATTACATTAGGGTAACAGTTATCTCTCTCACTTTTGCTCTAGTCTCCAAACATACCCAAAATGACCACTTGAATTTAGTTTTATTTATGTAAAGCTACCTATACTGCGGATTACAAGATAAATTGTCTGGACTAAATATACTAGAGCTATGTGAAACTTGTTTAGATTTAGTGGACAAGATGAAACACAAGGGTACATAATGTAAACAAATACATTATACAAAAATAATGCATCATAATAATGCAATGATATGCTATGTTAGTCACTCATTAGCTATAAATATTGTTAAACGTAAGTTAAAATGTATTATCTTAAGTTCATGGTGTGTTAGGTGTGGATGACTTCGTGTGTGTGTGTGTGTGTGTGTGTGTGTGTGTGTGTGTGTGTGTGTGTGTGTGCGCGCGCGCGCTGAGGGGTATGCGGCGTACAATATTAACGCGTAACCAAAAACAAAAACATCGTTACCATTAAGAGTACAAACTTAGTGATGACATTTACGTAATGCTCTAAGTTACGTCACCATTCGCAATCTATAATAACAATTATACACAGACAAAATGGGCAATTATAAACAGTAAGAACAAGAAAACAAAGGAAATCCTGAACGCCCATTACCTGCTGTGTTGCCAGTGTGGGGTCTATTAATACAATTCTGACCTCTACGTGACTCCACTGTGAGGCTGTGGCAGGAAAAGGTGAATATAGAACCAAGCAAAGAAGGTGAAGGTAAAACAGTAGGAACTTACGAGGAAATATACAAAATATATAAGTTACGCCAGAAACAGAACACATATAGACACATTATCATAAATATAATATATAAGATACCCGGAAATTAACGCACTGGAACTTAAGGGGAGGTATTTGGTGTGTTTCCTAGACTTCCATTAAGCTTGAAATTACATCCCCTTGACCTCCTTTCAAGATAAATTTGTAAATTTTTCGGTAGAAAAATTTCCCGGCCAAAGGCCGGTTCCTCTTAAATTACAGGCTCGCTATCGCTCGCCAGGACAACATCGACACCTAAATGGGACGAAAGGTCTTAAAAGTGATACAAATGGGGTGAAAGTTCTTAAAATCGCCAAACTAATGGGCGAACGTCTTAAAATCTCAAAAGCAATGGGGCTAAACATGAGGGAGAAAGGGGAAAAGAAAAAAATCCCTCAAGTGGAATCTCCCCTTAAAAGGGACCTACATATTAACCCTATTAGATACCATGGCGGTCTTTGTGGAGCTTCCCTGTTGAGCTCCATTAGTTTGTAGATTTAAAGACATTTCACCCAATTATCTTGGCGATAATAAGACGATTCACACCATTCAGGTGTCGATTTTTAGTTTCTGGCTGAGCGCTAGTGATCCCATAACTTAGAAGTACAGGTCTTCGGCCGGCGTTTCCTTCACAAAAAAACCCACACATTTAGCTTGAAGAAAGGTCTGCGTGGGCATTTTTTAAGTTTGAAGGGAGTCTTTGAAGGCGTTGTTTGTTAGCCTAAGCGACAAACTACTATATATTGCTCACAAATGGGAAAGCAAGCAAAATGCTAAATAATAATTACACAACATATCATTATAACAACATAAGGTCGGAACAGATAATGTTAGGCATATTAACGTATAAGCGTATTCTGTAAGTCAAAGTAACAATAGACCTATATTCTACATATCAATAATTCCACATTTGTGATGATCATTGGGGTCAGACATTTCTTTACACTCATGTTTCTAATAATGTGGGTAAATATATTGTATGTTGAACATCGACGAATGTTAGTTGAAGGTAATGAAGTAATTTGTGATGCATTGTGGTGATAGTAGCTCATTACTGGTTGACAGTTGTGTGTGTGTTACTCAGTTACTTGTTCGTCAAGGGGAATCCACGCAATGCGAGCTAAGCTCATTATTATCGCGCCTCCTTAACTGGGAATGTATTGCGTGAAATGCATGTTAAGTGTTTTATGTACTGTTGGAATGGCTGTGGATGTGTGTGTAGTCTGTATTTAGCCAATTGGCGACATCGGAAACGAAGGCTTAGGGTGGATCTGTATGGTACCATTCTCACTATAGACGGTACCGTCTCGCCCGAAGGCTTAGGTAGCCATCAGCTTAGGTGAACCATATGATACCCATCTCGCCTTGTACCATTTTTGCCAACCCCAGATGGGACGTCACAACGTCGTCCACTTATTCCAGGTACCTATTTACAGCTAGGTGAACTGAGGCTAACACATGAAAGGAGACAAGCCCAATTTGTCTCCGCCCGGCCGGGGATTGAACCCCCGACCCCTCGTGTGTGAGACGAGAGCTCTACCTACTAGGCTACGGGCTGTGTGTGTGTGTGTGTGTGTGTGTGTGTGTGTGCGCGCATCTATCTATCTATTGCCCGACGCCGTGATCCCCGAAGGGCTGGCCACGAACGAACCGCCCCCATGCACCTCGTCCGCATCCGAGGCTGTTCGTCCGTTTTTCTTTGCTTAGGTATTTTTTCCGGGTGGGGGTCGCAAGCCCACCGACCCAACCTCTTTAGTCG
This sequence comes from Lithodes maja, assembly GCA_037953745.1. Lineage (NCBI taxonomy): Eukaryota > Metazoa > Arthropoda > Malacostraca > Decapoda > Lithodidae > Lithodes > Lithodes maja. The sequence goes on from JBAKBP010009853.1 coordinate 15,982, forward strand.
CCTCTTACGACACGACACGCAGAAGGCACGTGGGGCATATTCTATTCCCTTAACCCCAGTGTGCGCATCTGTAGTGTTAATTACAAATAATATAAACATTATATTGTAACATGTTGAATCTATGCTTAAACGAAACGCAGGGAACAGCGTAAATATATTGATATAATATTGTTTTTGTTGTACCCCTCTTTCTGGGTGTTATTGTATGTATGTATGTATGTATATACTCAGGCCCAATCCCGACTTTTCCTTTCTTTTTTTTCTTTTTTTTTTGGGGGGGGGGGGGCATGGCCGACTCAAGACAGAGCCCGAATAGGGACAACATAACAGAAAACAATGAACACACAAAAACAAAATACAAATTCACACACATCTACTATGCCGTGTGGCATCGTTTTTCTGGAATAACTTATTAACAAACAGTTGGATCACTATGATATTTTGACACAGCTTTTTTTCACACCGTGCCCTAATTTTTGTCAATATTATGCATTACCAAAAGTGTAGAAATAAGCCACTTGTCCCTGTGTCATGAGGTTAAATTCGCACATTAATGACTAAGAAACGGACAAGGCTTCCGTGGCTTACCTGTGAGAATCACCAAACCATATTATCGCCTTTAAATTCAAGTAATCTGTCAATATCAAGTATAAATATACAAAAATACATACTGTTTGTATATTTCTACTTGATATTGACAGATTACTTGAATTTAAAGGAGATAATAGGGTTGGGTGGTGGCTGATAACTACCATGTTTGATGGAGGGGCAATAATGGTTTGGTGGTTCTCACAGGTAAGCCACGGAAGCCTTGTCCGTTTCTTAGTCATTAATGTGCGACTTTAACCTCATGGCACAGGGACAAGTGGCTTATTTCTACACTTTTGGTAATGCATAATATTGAAAAAATTAGGAGACGGTGTGAAAAAAGCTGTGTCAAAATATCATAGTGATCCAACTGTTTGTTAATAAGTTATTCCAGAAAAACGATGCCACACAGCCTCTGAAACCCATAGTAGGTCACCCAGGAGAAGACACAGAGACCAGGGTCACCAAGGTCCCTCCAGCACTCCCCTGGCCCCCAACCACCTGGAGAGGTTCGGATCACAGCAGGCAGACATGCAGCGAAGCTAAAACCACAAGCCCGCCCACCACACTTCCAGGCACATCCTTCATATACCTGTAAACTGTCTCCCCAGGCCAGGTGCCTGATGGACTATTATCTAGTCCAACTTGCACCCAACCCCTTCTCCTAAATGACCATGTGTTATCTACTTATCTATTCACAATCATTCTCCATAAATTCCTGTTTATTACCACTTCCCTTGCCTGATCTATAGTCATTCCTCTATCATCCAAAGTTTGTCTTAAACAGTCTTTCCATCTCAATGGGGGTCTTCCTGCCCTCTTTCTCCCCTTATATCTGACTCACATATTCTCTTTGTAAGCCTTTCATCTTCCATTCGTTCAACATTACCATACCAGCTCAGCACACTTCTGTCCACTCTGGCCGACAATTTTCCTGCTGCCCCACTCTCCTACGTATCTCTTCATTCCTCAATCTGTCTCTACGAGTAACTCCACACATACTCCTCAAGCAGCTCATCTCCATCACATCCAACTTTCTTCTCTCCTTTTCCTTCAGAGCCCATGTCTCAGCCCCATACATCACTGTTGGCACAACAATTCCTTGATACATTGCACATTTAACTTTCATTCCGAGATTTCTCGCCTTCCACATACTTCCCATTACTCCAAAAACCTTCCTTCCTTCACACACTCTCTGTTTTACCTCCATTTCCATACCTCAACTCCTGCTTATCGTTCCTCCTAGATATTTAAAACACTCTACTTGTTCCAATATTTCCCCATCCAGTCTCCCATCTAGATTCACCCTACGATCACCCCTACTACACACCATTACTTTACTTTTATTGACGTTCACATTCAGTTTTCTCCTCCCACAAACCTCACCAAACTCTTTGACTACCCGCTGCAGTTTCTCCTCAGAATCTGCCTCCAACGCTGTGTCATCAGCAACTGATTCAACTCCCAATCTCTACCATTCTTTCCTAATAAACCCAATCCTCTTCCCATAGTTCTCATTTTCACCTCCCTCACCACACCATCCACAAATATATTAAACAGCCATGGTGACATTACACAACCCTGTCGCAAACCTACATTTACCTCAACTCCTGATAAAGGTTCCCCAACAAAGGTCGACATATAATATTTGTTCTCAGGCTAACCTGTAAACTATATCACCTTCCCAGCCATATAAAATGTATCCCTACTTAATGTCTCCTTCAGTGCTAGTATATTTCACCACCACCATAACTACCACTACAACCTCTCTCTCTCCTGTATTATAGCTTTTCCCAGTACATATTTACATACAGTATATATGTCTCTCTTTTAGCTACCTATAATATCAAGTTATAATTCTACCTGGTGGACTACCAAATAAACTTTGCCTTTCTCAATTCCAATGTGTATTACCTCTATTTATTCATGTTTGGTGTTGTCCTGCTTCATGTAATCCCTTTCGACATTCTTTTCCAGCTTTATCTTCCATAACTAAACAACAAATCTGGAAATTGGGGAGCCCGTAGACGGCAGGTTTCCAGGCCATTTATTTTGAAGGTGAGGGAGAATGTGGAGAAGGGGAGACAAAGAAAGGAAAGGTTTCAAGAAACACGGTCACGGAGACAGAGATGTAAGTGAGAATAGAAGAGAAGGAATGTGGTTAGAAGATGAAAAAGAAAATGTGCAGAAGAAACATTATAGACGGAATACACCGTATGAAACGCGTGAATGCCAATATAGAGAATGAACTTATCTGAAACATAGAAAGGCGCATAAAAGGAGAAAAATATCCAAGCCGGAGAGAAACTGAGAAAAGGAAAAACACAACCGTAACAGCTGATATTAATTGTGTGGAATGGACAATGGAGGGAGAACATGTAAGAGACGGTGTTGATGGTAAGAGGGAGAATTATGGGATGATCTGGAACAATAAAGGGAAGAAAGATTCGGTAGGAAAAACAAAAATGTAAAGTATAGTAAATAATGCAGCCTTTTACACACACAAACTTAAATATATATATAGAAGGTAACAGTATCTCTACTGAAAATTAAAGTGTTCTTTAGCTCCAACACACTCCAACTGGCTGCCATTGGTCAATCTTGTACTGAATAATCCATGGGTGAGGTTATTACGGGTTATCATCATTGATAACAGTTACATCATCAGCTTGGGTCTATAATCTTCATCTGAAGGTATCATGTATAACCTGATTGTCGATTACATTTGCCAACAATCATTATGTCAGATTATCGCCTCCTATGGCGTTATCACTGTTGAACATCTCGCTTATTACAGCGATACATTCAATGGTCAGAGATTACTGAATGGCTGTATGTAACCTAAGACTAACACAGTGTATTGACTACGCGCGCGCGCGCGCAATATGCATAATGTGATTATACTGTACATACTTAAACCACATTGCAAACAATAACTGAGTGAAAACTAATCAGTTTATGTATGTCGAATTCAAGCTTATCTATTTCACGTTCCCTTTTACAGACACTAAATTCAATTGAAGTGTGTGTGATAATTACTCATATTATGTCTGTATAGTATCAGAGGAGTCAGATACTCGATAATGTTGGCAAACAATCAATTAAAGCAATTAAAGAAGGAGTGATCCGCAATTATGTATCATTATCTTGCCACTGTTGTGCCTCGGGTGACCAATAGTAACCAAGGAACCAGTGTACGAACTCAATAGACCAGTTTTAATTGGTTGTGAGGGTCGGGGTGGGAGAAATATTGTAGCTATCCATTATGTTGACACTCCGGACACTCAACATTGTTGCATCTTTCCTTAGCTTAGCTACGAACAACATATACATTATTTGCACATAATCCTCAGGCACTACACACCTGTATTTCGTATTAAGATTTACCTAGTGACTAGCGCCTTCTCTATTTGTCCATTAATGTATTTAAGCATTAGATTGTTCTCTCGCATTTTGTTTTCTTCCAAACCTCTCTTCCTTTCTGGTCTTTCCTTCCTTGTCTTCTCTCATATATTTGTCATTCCTATTTTGATCCAAACATCTCTCCCTCTACTGCCTCTTCCATGCTCAAACCCTCCAAACCTGTATCTTACCATTCCTTCATTGCTTCTTCTCTCTTCCTTTCTCCTGCCCCCCCCCCTCCCCCTCCAAACGCCTTCCCACTAGACCAGTAACCACTTACCCCTCCCGGCCTCACCAACTCTCTCCCATAATGTTAACACTTACATCATTCAGGGTTAGAGCCACCATCCCTCACACAGTACACCACACCAACATCTTCTTTCCTTCTCCTCTTATCCACAATTTCTCAACCATATGTATAGACCATTTATTTGTTGTACACTTTAGGACAAAAATAATGGTCTGACTCTTTGAACTGATTATCCATTCAAATGAATGTAATAAGTAATAAGGTAATAAATATATAATTGAGATTTGATTAAATACGAGATAGCTATGACAATTTAAGGTTAATATTTGTATCACAAGGAACCTCCTCTTTCTGCTTTTCCCACGTGTGTTACTGTAAAAAAATAAAAATAAAATAAAAATAAGTAGAACATTCCGACTTGTGTGTGTGACGTGTAATTCCCACCGAGTTATCTACCAACCGACGTATGTTTACCAATCCATTTATAGAAGGGAGTTATCTACCAACCGACGTATGTTTACCAATCCATTTATAGAAGGAGTTATCTACCAACCGACGTATGTTTACCAATCCATTTATAGAAGGGAGTTATCTACCAACCGACGTATGTTTACCAATCCATTTATAGAAGAGAGTTATCTACCAACCGACGTATGTTTACCAATCATTTATAGAAGGGAGTTATCTACCAACCGACGTAGTTTACCAATCCATTTATAGAAGGGAGTTATCTACCAACCGACGTATGTTTACCAATCCATTTATAGACAGGGAGTTATCTACCAACCGACGTATGTTTACCAATCCATTTATAGAAGGGAGTTATCTACCAACCGACGTATGTTTACCAATCCATTTATAGAAGGGAGTTATCTACCAACCGACGTATGTTTACCAATCCATTTATAGAAGGGAGTTATCTACCAACCGACGTATGTTTACCAATCCATTTATAGAAGGGAGTTATCTACCAACCGACGTATGTTTACCAATCCATTTATAGAAGGGAGTTATCTACCAACCGACGTATGTTTACCAATTCCATTTATAGAAGGGAGTTATCTACCAACCGACGTATGTTTACCAATCCATTTAACTAGAAGGGAGTTATCTACCAACCGACGTATGTTTACCAATCCATTTATAGAAGGGAGTTATCTACCAACCGACGTAATGTTTACCAATCCATTTATAGAAGGAGTTATCTACCAACCGACGTATGTTTACCAATCCATTTATAGAAGGGAGTTATCTACCAACCGACGTATGTTTACCAATCCATTTATAGAAGGAGTTATCTACCAACCGACGTATGTTTACCAATCCATTTATAGAAGGAGTTATCTACCAACCGACGTATGTTTACCAATCCATTTATAGAAGGGAGTTATCTACCAACCGACGTATGTTTACCAATCCATTTTATAGAAGGGAGTTATCTACCAACCGACGTATGTTTACCATCCATTTATAGAAGGGAGTTATCTACCAACCGACGTATGTTTACCAATCCATTTATAGAAGGGAGTTATCTACCAACCGACGTATGTTTACCAATCCATTTATAGAAGGGAGTTATCTACCAACCGACGTATGTTTACCAATCCATTTATAGAAGGGAGTTATCTACCAACCGACGTATGTTTACCAATCCATTTATAGAAGGAGTTATCTACCAACCGACGTATGTTTACCAATCCATTTATAGAAGGGAGTTATCTACCAACCGACGTATGTTTACCAATCCATTTATAGAAGGGAGTTATCTACCAACCGACGTATGTTTACCAATCCATTTATAGAAGGGAGTTATCTACCAACCGACGTATGTTTACCAATCCATTTTATAGAAGGGAGTTATCTACCAACCGACGTATGTTTACCAATCCATTTATAGAAGGGAGTTATCTACCAACCGACGTATGTTTACCAATCCATTTATAGAAGAGAGTTATCTACCAACCGACGTATGTTTACCAATCCATTTATAGAAGGGAGTTATCTACCAACCGACGTATGTTTACCAATCCATTTATAGAAGGGAGTTATCTACCAACCGACGTATGTTTACCAATCCATTTATAGAAGGAGTTTATCTACCAACCGACGTATGTTTACCAATCCATTTATAGAAGGGAGTTATCTACCAACCGACGTATGTTTACCAATCCATTTATAGAAGGGAGTTATCTACCAACCGACGTATGTTTACCAATCCATTTATAGAAGGGAGTTATCTACCAACCGACGTATGTTTACCAATCCATTTATAGAAGGGAGTTATCTACCAACCGACGTATGTTTACCAATCCATTTATAGAAGGGAGTTATCTACCAACCGACGTATGTTTACCAATCCATTTATAGAAGGGAGTTATCTACCAACCGACGTATGTTTACCAATCCATTTATAGAAGGGAGTTATCTACCAACCGACGTATGTTTACCAATCCATTTATAGAAGGGAGTCTATCTACCAACCGACGTATGATTTACCAATCCATTTATAGAAGGGAGTTGTCTACCAACCGACGTATGTTTACCAATCCATTTATAGAAGGGAGTTGTCTACCAACCGACGTATGTTTACCAATCCATTTATAGAAGGGAGTTATCTACCAACCGACGTATCTTTACCAATCCATTTATAGAAGGGTATGTCTCCCTCCCAGCATCTTGTCTCTCGCCATAATCCTCTCCCTAACCCATTTATTTGCATCACTATTTATATTATTCTCTTCCACTCTTCTTCTACCAGACTTCCCTTTGCCACCCAGAGCGAACATTGTCTATCTATTGTTACGACCGGGCACTCGGGTACACTAGGGCTCTTACACAGGACTCGAGTATGGCTCGCTGCCACAACGGAAACACACGATCCCAACCCCAGAGTACTGCCAGCCGAACAAAAAACGCCACTACCCTCCAGAGTTCTATCTGCTATAACGGGGTATACAAGAACTCGGTACTAGCGTTTCACACAACAGACTAATAACAAGACGGGAGTTATCTAGTCTGGTCAACAATCAAACAAAGAAGAAAGTACTACAACACTAAAGAATAGTGTTGGCCGAAGCCGAAGTAATCCACCCTTGACTAAGAACTTAAGAAGTCCTCCACCCTCTACTTCGGATCGGCACTATTACGTTACGTTAAACAATAGTCCTCGAGCATCAAGCAAGGAATCTTCTGATAAAGTTAGATGCTTCTCGAATACTCGTAAGAAGTAAGTATCGGATTTTGAACAGCAATTCAATAAGTAACACACTGGCAATTAACTAATATTAAAGGCTTTAAATTGACATAAGAAGAATTATAATAATAGACAATAGTACATGGCAAACATTAAAAAGAAGTACTCCGACAATGCACTAGCAATAGCCTACTAGGATTGTGCTCGTGGGCCACTAATCTCTAAAGTAGCTATGCGTGCCACACATGAAATCAATAGTGCATAAACAATAACATACATAAGGAGAAGCTTCAATACTATGCTGTATCTGCTGGTCGAGCAAAGTCTAGCTGGGATATCTAAGGTTAGGAAACAATGGCTGAGCAAGCGGCTCGTAGCCTAGCGAGGTCCTTAAGACTGTGCGGCCAAATTACGTTAATTGACGGGATGCTCTCTTGAGAGATCCAGATCACTAGTATCTGGTTCTCTCCTGGCGATCCTCTCAAAGTCAAGCAAACGAGATAGCACAGTGTTGGGTGGCAGAGGCAAAAGCCCTCACTCGCAACACAGTGCTAAACTCTCAAGGTACACAGTCAGAAAGACCACCTAGGCTTCCCACGTCTCCGTTGCAATTGTACCGGTTCAACCAAAACCTAGTACTCATAGGAAATCACAACTCCCGAAACCTTATCCCAGTCTAGCATTACCTAAACCAGCAGAAAACAGGAACATGGATAATCGTACACAGGGAAATGCATATACGAGTGCAACAAACATCAATCAATCCTATTCTAGTTATCCCTTCCAAAATAGGCTATCTAACAGGCATATATCTCGTGAGAACTCAAGCGATAATACTTTGGCTGACTAAATCTGCACCAAAGGGATCATGGGTTAAAAAGGGACGAGAAGAGAAGAAGATAGGCTGTTCAGAGAGTAGAGAAAGTTCACATCAGTCGGAAGAATATGGATAGTTGCAAGGGATATGAGAAGTCGCTCTGCCTGATGAGTTCTAAAGAATTGTGGCGAGGACCTCTCCTTTTTATACTCGGCCCTCTAGCGGCATATCGCAAACTACTAAGGACCGCCCACTGACAATCATTACGTCATATTCTCTCAAAATCTGGGATCGACAAAGGATTTCCCACGCGCTTGAGGAGGGAGGAGGGAGGAGGGAGGAGGGAGGGAGGCCTACCTACCTCGTGGCGCGCTCACTGGCCGTCGTTACATAACTCTCTCTCTTCTCCTCATTATATATAAGTCCCACACACAATACTTATATCTAATGATATAAAATAGAACTCGTTGACTTAGAAGAAAACAAAATACATAATTATAATACTTATAGTACAACGGCTCACATAAACTGAGTTAGGAAACTCTACACGGACTACAGCCAAAGTTCCTGCCCTGACGATCCTAGCGAGAGTGGGGTCTGACTGAGCGTTCTGTACAGCATGCTCATACTCGGCATGCGTCACACTATCTATCTATTGCCGGACGCCTTACTCCCCTTTATATGAGGGTGGCCATACACAAAACGCTCCAAAATGGACTTGTCCCCCGCGAGGACAAACCACGCCAGTTTATACAAGAACTTACTGATCAATGAACTTGGGCTTCGTCCGAATCCGAGGCCCTTTATGTTTTACTTTAGCACAATCCGAGGCCCTTTATGTTTTACTTTAGCACAATCCGAGGCCCTTTATGTTTTACTTTAGCACAATCCGAGGCCCTTTATGTTTTACTTTAGCACAATCCGAGGCCCTTTATGTTTTACTTAGCACAATCCGAGCCCTTTATGTTTTTACTTTAGCACTATTTGTTCAACAGTGGTGGGTGGCTATTCCATCCACCAACCTGCTTCACCCTTCAGTGAACAGAAAGGATTTGTATAAGGTTTACTTCCCTAGATGGGGCAAGGCTGACGAATTCAATCCACCCAGATTTGTATAAGGTCTCCCTGGATGGTTGCCGGACCAAGGCTATAATGATCTATCCTTTAATTTGTGTTTATTTCTACACCACCACCACCACCTACCCCTTTCCCCCTGCTCCTCACAGACAATTATATACTGACCATAATTACCCGCACCTCCATTATGTTTTATCCCTACACCATCTCCACCCTCAGCTCACGCTCACTCTCCACCTCTTGTTGATTTATGTTATCAAAATAAAATACCCTACCCTCTGTAATCAACAGGAGCGGGTCATTTACAAAATAAGTCAGTCAGTCATCAGTCAATCTGGAAAGCCATACTCGGGATAAGGTTGGCAACGCTATATATGAATATGTAAACCTCTATTTAGGTTTGCTTTTCACACCAATATGGCAACACACGTAAATATAAACTCACGATTATATCACCATGAAAATCAATAATTTATTTTAAATAACCGGCATGACCAACTCCTGACCAAATAGTATCTAAATATCGGTAATTATTTTCATATACCAAACAGGATAATCACAAGAGCCTCGCCGAGTAAATCAATAATTGGCTATATATAAACTGAACCTCCTGAGAGAGAGAGAGAGAGAGAGAGAGAGAGAGAGAGAGAGTGAGAGAGAGAGAGAGAGAGGAGAGAGAGAGAGAGAGAGAGAGAGAGAGAGTTGGAGGTGCATACACAATGGTGCAGTGGGGAAGAGAGTTGGTAGGTGGTGGGGTGGGAAGAGGAAGAGACAAAATGGAGGTGTAGATGATGAGGAAGGGAATGTTGAGTGTGAGAGTGAAAGGAAAATATGAAGAAAATTGGAGATGTACAGTAGGTGGTAGAATGAAGAAGAGAAGAGTTGGAGGTGTAGGAGAAGGGAAGGAGGTGAAGACATGTATTGTTGATATTTGGAGTAAACATTCCTGTATGTCTCCTCCCTCGGTAATCCCGTACTTCACAGCTCACTGACACACGTAAACACTCATCTTGTCTTCACAAATCCGCCATGATCTCTTATATCCAAGCAGCTAGCTCTCTCTCTCTCTCTCTCTCTCTCTCTCTCTCTCTCTCTCTCTCTCTCTCTCTCTCTCTCTCTCTCTCTCTCTCATTTCTTACACTATTCCTCATCCTCTATGTTTATCCCTTTTCTCTGGACTTGTTTTCACAACCTGCCATTACATATCTTTATTATTTTGATTTCAATCTTTGTTCATGGTTCTAGACGCCTAATAATATCACATATCCGATTGTTTCAGTAGTCTCATTACGGACGAAGCTTTTCAAACATGTATAACTCTTGGGGAGACTTCACGTTTATCTAAGGAAGCTTTGAGATTGATGGCCATGTGTGGTGCCACCTGTATTAAGCTTAGCTAAATTGTTAGATTCACTGCAATCCCGAATATACTAAGTCAATGTTTGTGTTTAATATTTCCTACTAGTAACAAATTGAAGAAAACAATAGTACCGGTATAACAACGTTTTTCCTATACGTATGAAGCAGACAGAAGGTAAAGCTGCCTTTTAACGTGTATAACCAACAAAATGAAAGAGTGAACCAAATTCAAAGTGCATAAGAGTAAGAAAGTCTAGACACACGGAGTTTGAAGCAGGTTAAGTCGTAGGATGAGGGAAATATAGATTGAGGGAGAGTTCCGGAGTAGAAAAAACAATGAGAAAATCGAGTCACTGTTGGGTTAGACAGTTGAACAGACTATGGGTGGGAAAGTGATGGAAGGCGGGTACCAGCTACTCTCCTTAAGGGAGGAGGTATACACTGAGAATCCTAACCTAAATAAATTATCAGCAGAAAGGATGAAGGATAAGAAGAAACATAACTTGGCGATAATAGAAGTTGCGTCAAGGGAAAATACTGGCAACATCAAAAGGACTGATATAGAACACATGATCATGTTTACCTCTGCCAGACAATCATGGTAAATGGACGGAAAAAGAGGGGTACTAATATACAAGAAAATATAAGAGACAGAAAAGAAAAATAGTAAGTAGAGAACAGGAGTTAGAGTAGATAAAGTTTATATTGAGAATGGGAGATAAAGGGATAACTTGAAACCTGAGTGAAGGGGATGCCTACCAACACAAATATGTTGATAGACTCTGAAGGAGCAAGGAGGACCCCTACTGTTATAATGTCTGATACAATAATAGGGGCATAGGAAGGCAAACAACAACAGATCAAGAGAGGGAGAGAGAATAAATGCATGCACCAGGATTAATAACTAGGGCAAAATATCAGGAAATCATTGAGAGAAGTGATATCTACATATCGTGCAAAGAATTAATGATAGGGCGGTGAGATGACAGATGTGAAGGGGGTTGTGGTGGGGGAAGGGGACGGAGAGGGAGAGGATACAAAGGGAGGGAAGGGGAGGAAATAGGGGAGGTGGGAGGAAAAATGTGGAGGTGGTAATGGTGGAGGGAAGGGAAGGAGAGGAAGTAGGGTAGGTTGGAGGAAATATGTGGAGGTGGTAGTGGTGGAGGGAGGGGAAGGGGAGGTGGACGATACAAATGGAGGGAAGGAAGGAAGTGGTCCGGGACGGTGGGGAGAAGGATTTAGGTGGGTCTTCAATGTGGGAGAAAAACAAACAAATACAATCTACCCTATTTGTTGTGCTGCCTTATATTCCACCAACGTCATACACCTTTTTAAAATCCTCTTTTAACTACTAAAATCGCCCAATAATATCCAAATATATGGTGGCTATTGCTAAAACGTGGATGACATGTAGGTAAAACAAGTTGCTTCCAGTCGTAATAATAAACAAAATAAAACTTAACAATAAGAGAGAAGAATGAGAACTACATGCTTAAATGCTCGATATAACATATGCAACAATTAGATACTATAGAAACAATATATAACTAGCCTATAAGTAATATGATGTTAAATGCATTATTTTGATGAAAAGGAAACACTCAGAATGAATTACCCTATACTACATAATTATAACAAAATATTTCAAATCCACTTGTTCACTTTGGTGTCTATGCATTATTTATTGTCAGAAATATCACGCGGAACAATATTAACAAACGAATTCAAGTTACAATGTTATTATGTTAGCCCGTTGCCCTTGGTGTATTAATAGTGTGTGTGTGTACTTACTCTAGTTGTATTGCGGGAGTGAGCATGCTCGTTATTGCCCACCTCCTATATGTGTAGGTGTTATATGTATCGTTGGAATGGCTGTGTGGAGTTACTCGTAGAGACAGATTGAGGAATGAAGAGATACGTAGGAGAGTGGGGCAGCAGGAACATTTGTCAGCCAGAGTGGACAGAAGGGTGCTGAGCTGGTATGGTCATGTTGAACGAATGGGAGATGAAAGGCTTACAAAGAGAATATGTGAGTCAGGTACAAGGGGAGATAGAAGGGCAGGAAGACCCCCATTGAGATGGAGAGACTGTGTAAGAAAGGCTTTGGATGATAGAGGAATGACTATAGATCAGGCAGGGGAAGTGGTGGTGGACAGGAGTGAATGGAGAATGCTTGTGAATAGTTGAGTGAACACGTGGTCATTTGGAGTAAGGGGTCGGGCGCAAGTTCGACTAGATAATAGTCCATCAGGCGCCTGGCCTGGGGGGACGATTAATATGAAGGGTGTGCCTGGAAGTGTGGTGGGAGGGCTTGTGGCTTTGGCTCCGCTGCATGTCTGCCTGCCGAGATCGGAACCTCTCCGGGTGGTCAGGGGCCGGGGGAGTGCTGGAGCGACCTTGGTAACCCTGGTCTCTGGGTCTTCTCCTGGGTGACCTGGATGTGTGTGAGTTTGTGTTTTTTATCTGTGTTTATTTTTTGTTTTATGTTGTTTTTGTGTTTTCCCTGTTCTTGCTCTGTCTTGAGTCGGCTACCCCCAAAATGGGGATTGGGCCTGAGCATATAGATAGATAGATAGAATAGCGAGAGAGATGCAACATTGCGGCGGAGAGAGAGAGATTGCATTGAGTTGGTGAGTGGACGGGAGTTAATGATACGAAAGGCCTTCCTTTCAACTTTGTCTAGGAGAGCGGTGTGAGAGGAACCTCCCCACACATGTGAACAATACTCAATACAAGGGCGCACTATGCCCCTGTACAGAGCAAGAAGCTGTGCAGGGGAAAAGAACCCCCTAAGGCGGTTGAGCACACCCAGCTTCTGGGAGGCTGCCTTAGCAAGACTGGTAATATGGTCATTCCAAATGAGAGCAGAAGAAAAAGAGACACCAAGAATATTGAGAGAAGATGAAGGGTTGATTTTTGTATTGTTGAAGAATAAGGGATAGTCCGCTGGGAGATCCTGACGGGTAGATAGATGGAGAAATTGGGTTTTGGAAGCATTAAAGTTAACAAGGTTTTCTCTGCCCCAATTGGAAATAGTATTTAGATCAGAATTTAAGAGTTCTATGGCTTCATTACGTTTGTCGTTGAGGGATTGCTGGCTGGGGCGTTCTGAAAAACTAATGGAGTAGTGTAAGGTTGAGTCGTCTGCGTATGAATGGATGGGAATTAAGGTACAGTTAAGGAGATCATTTATACAAATTAGAAAGAGAATAGGAGATAGGACAGAGCCCTGAGGAACACCGGAGTTTATAGGGTGAGGAAGTGAACAATGGCCGTCCACAACCGCGGCTATGGAACGGCCGGAAAGGAAATTAGAGACAAAGGCACAGATGGAGGGATAGAAACCGAAGGAGGGTAGTTTAGAAATTAAAGATTTATGCCAGACCCTATCGAAGGCTTTCGATATGTCTAGTGCAATAGAAAAAGTCTCACCGAAGTCCCGAAAGGAGGATGACCAAGAGTTAGTAAGATATGAAAGAAGATCACCAGTAGAGCGACCCTTAAGGAAGCCATACTGGCGATCTGAGAGCAGATTATGAGAAGAGAAATGCTTAAGAAATTTGGAAGCAAGAATAGTTTCAAAAACTTTAGAAAGACAAGAGATAAGAGCAATTGGACGATAGTTGGAGGGTTGAGAGCGGTCACCCTTCTTTGGGACAGGTTGAATGTGAGCAAACTTCCAGCATGAAGGGAAGACGTTAGAGGATAGACAGAGACGAAAGAGTTTGCCTAGGCAGGGAGTCAGCACGGAAGCACAGTTTTTGAGAGGAGGAACACCGTCCGGACCGTACGCCTTATTAGTGTTAAGCCCAGAGAGGGTAGAAAGTACATCTTTAGAAGAGATTAGGATATTAGGCATAAGTAAGAGAGAGGAGGGCGGAGAGGGAGGAATAGCACCGGAATCATCCAAGGTGGAGTTTCTAGCAAAAGTTTGAGCGAAGAGTTTAGCTTTGTCAGAGGAAGAAGTGATGGTTGTGCCATCAGAGTGGGAAAGGGGAGGGAAAGACAGGAAGAGAAATTGTTGGAGAGGTTTTTGGCTAGATGCCAGAAAGCTTGGGAAGAGCTAGAGTTGGATAGTTCAGTGCATTTATTATTGATGAAAGAGTGTTTGGCAAGTCGAAGAACAGATTTGGCTTGATTCCGGGCAGAAACATATGAAGAATGAGAGTCTTGAGTTTTAAGGCGTCGGTACCGTTTGAATGCTTCCTCCTTATTGCGGACAGCAGTAGAACAGGCGTGAGTAAACCAATTTTTTTTAGCATTAGTCTGAGAGAAAGAGAATGGAATGTATGCTTCCATGCCCGATAGGATTACCTCGGTAATGCGTTCAGCACTCTCCGAGGGTCCCCGGCCATGGAAGCAGAAATAATTCCATGGGAAATCAAAGAAGTACTGCCGAAGAGCCTCCCAGTCGGCAGCGCCAAAGTGCCACAAGCGCCGCCGACTAGGAGGATCGGGTGGCTGTACTGGAGAGATAGGACAGGTGACAGAGATAAGTTTATGGTCGGAGGAGCCCAGAGGAGAGAAAAGATCGACAGTATAAGAAGAAGGGTTAGAAGTTAGAAACAAGTCAAGAATGTTGGGCCAATCTCCGATGCGATCCGGGATACGGGTGGGTTGCTGAACTAACTGCTCTAGGTCATTTAGGATAGAAAAGACGTAGGCTTGTTCACCAGGTGGATCAGTAGTGTGAGAGGAGAGCCAATGGCGGTGGTGAACGTTGAAATCTCCTAAGATGGAGATTTCTGAGAAGGGAGAAATGGATAGAATGTGTTCCACTGTAGAGTTTAGATAGTCAAAGAATTTGGGAAAGTTGGTAGAGTTAGGGGAAAGATAGACAGCACAGAAATATTTAGTAAGAGAATGACAGGAAAGTTTGAGCCATAAAGTTGAGAATTCAGAGGAGTCGAAATCGGGAACACGAGAGCAAGTGAGTTTGTTGTGCACATATGCACAACATCCGCCTTTGGCTTTGAAACTAGGATAGAGAAAGTAGGAGGTTACTCATTGATTGATGTATTGGAGTGAAGCGTCACCTTTAATGATAGTATTATAGTAATATATATTATGTATGTTAATAATATACTCACAAGTCATCAGTCCTACAACACGCCACCAAAGTTGTTCTTGTACATCAACTTACCTGGAAGAGATAATACAAATAACATGAATTGCAGCTTATTGCAAACAAATATATATTCATATAATAACCTTTCTAAGACGGAATACTTTAAATGTTGTAATTTAAGTAATAAGTGACTTAACTAAACAATAGACAAATTATTTTGATACAATTATTATACATATATCTGATTGAGATCTATTTAAGATTATGTAATTCTATTTAATTAAAACATTTCATGGCTGCACTTCTTATACAAATGCATTCCGATCCTGTTTTGTTGCTTTAACTTCTATAACTGAACAATGGTTACGATTGTGTTTGAACTATAAGAATATATAATTGTAAGAAATGGTAAACTAACTTTATAAAACAAACAAACAAACACTAGCCACACACAGCCATCACTTTTGTATTTCGTGTTTCCATGTGGCCCAAGAACTGTTACACATGTTTAAGATATAAGTAATAAAAACCTAAATCGATGTCAGACCAGTGGGACTCCGAGTAATATTGTTTGTGATTGTTTTGACGGAGTTGTGGGAGGAAAGGGGGGGGGGGGGGGTCGGAATAAAGTGGAGGGAGCAATTAAGGGAGGGAGAGTGTTATTCAATAGCGCGTAATGTAAATGGAAGTAGGAATGAATTTAAGTCTGAACTAATGAAATTCCAATTACGATTTGCATGACAGAGAGAGAGAGAGAGAGAGTGTGTGTGTGTGTGTGTGTGTGTGTGTGTGTGTGTGTGTGTGTGTGTGTGTGTGTGTGTAATAATAAAAATAATAAAAATAATAATAATAATAAACGGTTTATTAAAGAATGGCAGCCTCATGAGCTGAAAATACACATTTTACAATTTAGTGGATGAACATGAGATGTACAGATATTTTTTTTTCTATGTGATTGAGGGAGGCAAAAGGCATAACTGCCTATAGCGAGTGCCTCCCCCATAGTTGAAAGAGTGACAGGGCCAAAATCAAGGGACGTTCGAGCCAAAATGCCTGGACACACGGAGTTTGAAGCAATTTAAGTCATAGGAAGATGGTAAGATCATGAAGATGGTGTGTGTGTGTGTGTGGATATTATTAGTATGAGACATACAATTGTTTGTAATCTAAATAGGCTCACATAATTATCATGTATATCATTATATTATATCATTCAGGTTAGGAAGGACTTAGCAAGATTGTTTTGAAGTGTCAGAACACAAAGGATTTTTAGTCAGAAACCTATCAAATATAGGCGCTAAAAATACATGCAATCTTCTCAATGATATTTGTATACAAAAGGTCATGTCAATCATTGGACAATTTGATTTGTAAAATGGTGAAGAAGTGTTCGCCAATACACGAAAAAAGCAACTGTTTGTTGGTATAGTAAAAGGTCACAATGTATTTTGGTGCATAACCACCACAAGTATTGTAAATATAAAGATGTAGTCCGTTTACATGGCACCAACATAATATATTATCAGTTTGGTGATGCCTGAGCAAGTAATGTAACCTCCGTCACCACACCCAGCCATTCATAATATAATGTTAAAGTAAGTGACGTACACTAGGTTCTTAAATACATGTCTTTGCATTTATTGCATGTTGTCTAAGTTACCAGCCCCATTTACTGAACAAAGGCTTCAAGTTTGAGGAAACCCTCCATTCGTCTCGTTCTGCTTGGGAATCGAACTCAAATTACTGGAGTTGAAAGGAAAACGTGCTACTGAATGTGCTGTTGGAATTAGCTGTTAACTGTTAATGCTAAGGTGCTACTGAATGTGCTGTTGGAATTAGCTGTTAACTGTTAATGCTAAGGTGCACAAACAATGTAACAAAGAAAAGGAACATGAGCCAGAATATGCGAGTAATATAATTATACAGACTAATGTGGTGGGAGGACAAAATATACTAGGCTGATGGTGAGAGTGAAGGTGACATATTGTAAAGGTTGAAAGAGTGGGGAGGGTTGGGTAAAATGAAACAGGTGAGAGAGGGAGACACTGACACTGATGGAACAGTTACACGGGGAACAACACGGACACAGTACCTACCGTACACTATACTATATAGTATATACTGTATAGCGTATACCACGTAGGATTGAACTCTTTGCAATCAATTTCGCTAAAAACTCCACTTTGTATGATTCCGGTGCTATTCCTCCCTCTCCGCCCCCCTCTCTCCTACTTATGCCTAACATCATAATCTCTTCCAAGGATGTACTTTCCATCCTCTCTGGGCTTAACCCTTTCAGACTCATATGACGCAGAGGTTGCCAGATTAGCAATAAGAAATAGAGTTCTCTCACTCCTTACCTCTCCAAAATTAGTTTTCTGCCCACAGCTAACACAAAGACAACTGCAGAGGTTGAAGTAACTAAACTAAAGGTTTTTAAATACCCCTGATGGTAACAAAGGTTTTAAAGTATCCCTAATAGGCTCAAAATCGCGTCATATGTCGGAGAGGGTTAATAGTAAGAAGGCGTACGGACAGGACAGGGTTCCTCCTATTGTACTAAAAAACTGTGCTTCCATGCTGACTCCTTGCCTAAGCAAACTCTTCCATCTCTGTCTCTCCTCTAACACTTTCCCTTCTTGCTGGAAGTTTGCTCTCATTCAACCTGTTCTAAAGAAGGGTGACCGCTCTCAACCCTCCAACTATCGTCCAATTGCTCCCATATCTTGCATCTCTAAAGTTTTTTTTAACAATTCTTACCTTCAAATTTGTTAAGCATTTATCTTCCCATAACCTACTTTCAGACCGCCAGTATGGCTTCCTTAAGGGCCACTCTACTGGTGATCTTCTTTCTAATCTTAATAACTCTTGGTCATCCTTCATTCGGGACTTTAGTGAGACTTATGCTGTTGCGCTAGGCATATCGAAGGTCTTTGATAGAGTCTGGCACAAATCCCTTATTTCCAAACTACCCTCCTTCAGTTTGTATCCCTCTATCTGTGCCTTTATCCTTGCCTGCCATTTCGTAGGTGTGGTTGTGGACTTCCTCAACCTATCAACTCCGGTGTTCCTCAGGGTTCTGTCCTATCTCTAATTCTCTTCATATTATTCATTAACAACCTTCTCAACTGCACCTCCAACCCTATTCACTCATATGCTGTTGACTCTACATTACACTATTCAACTAGCTTTGCACAACATCATTCACAGCAGGAACTCCAAAACTCACGTAGAGAGGCAATAAAACACCTATCTTCTGATCTCTCTACTATCTTTAATTTGGGCAGAGAAAACCTTGTTACTTTCAATGCTTCCAAAACTTAATTTCTCCATCTGTCTACTCGTCGCCCCCTTCCAGAAAACTATGCCCTACTCTTCAACAACATACAAATTAACCTTTCATCTTCTATTAATATTCTTGGTGTCTCTTTTTCATCAGACCTCTCTTGGAAAGACCATATTACCACTCTTGCTAATACAGCTTCTCAGAAGCTGGGTGTGCTCAACCGCCTCCAGCGGTTCTTTACCCGTGCGCAGCTTCTTGCTCTGTACAGGGCCACAGTGCGTCCATGTATTGAGTATTGTTCACATGTGTGGGGAGGATCCTCTCACACAGCACTTCTAGACAAAGTAGAAAAGTAAGCCTTCCGTCTCATTAACACCCGCCCACTCACCAATTCTCTGCAGTCTCTCTCTTCGCCACAAGGTTGCATCTCTCTCACTATTCTACCGCTATTACAATAATCAGTGTTAATCAGAGCTCTCTCAGTGTATGCCACCCCCTCTTTGTAGAGCACGTAGCACCATTCTTGCAACACAATCCCACCCCTACTCTGTGCGACTCTCCATCCCAAGAGTGAAACGTTATTCTCAATCTTTCTTCTATTCAACAGCTGAGCTCAGGAACTCTCTCCCAGAATCAGTCTTCCCCTCTTCCTATGACTTAAATTGCTTCAAACTCAGTGTGTTTAGGCATTTTGGCTCGAACGTCCCTTGATTTTGGCCCTATCACTTTTTCAACTCTGGGGGAGGCACTTGCCACAGGCAGTTCTGCCTTTTGTCTCCCTCACTCATATACTGTATATACAAAAAATAATAGGAAGAAAAGGTACAATAAATACCATTAATCTTACTAACCAATAGGAAGGTTATTTGTAAATTAAACCATTGTAAACTACTGTAAGTAAAATATACAGTGATAGGAGAGCATGAAACGAACATAAATGAGGAATCAGAGCGTCATAAACTTTTAGTCAGTGTACTAACCTGATGAAGCGAGAGTAAGCGAGTCTAAATGGTAGTTTAGTCAATGTTATGTAGTCTAATAATATAAAACAAAACACTAGTAAAGCAGGATACCAACGTAAGACAGAAAGAGTAAACAAACAACAACAAAGATTGTGGGATGAGGAAAACAAAAGAAACAAATAGTTGGGCGTGACTTATACGGGCAACATTTGAATTGAGATCTTCATTTAGTCTCACAATACCCATTATTTGACCATTTATCTACTGAACACTGCAATATTATTTAAACAATATTCACCTCTATAGTACTTATCTGATACCAACTGAACAATGTCTCTTGTTAGTCACTACTGTACTCTCTCTCTCTCTCACATCCCTACTCCTTCTCCACCTACCAACCTTACCAGCACTGGACCGGAAGTTACCTGATGATGGTTGAGTGGAGGACATGGTACCAATACGGGGAACAAGCTGGAGGTTCGACTGGAAGACGAACGAAGCTCTCTCGCTCTCGCACTCACACTCGCTCGCACGCACGCACGCACTCACTCACTCCACTTCTACACTATTCCGGAAGCTGTCAGAAGTTGGTTGAATGGATGATATGACAAAGAAAGAGAGAGAGAGAGAGAGAGAGAGAGAGAGAGAGAGAGAGAGATTAGGGGGGGGACTGCAATATTGAAGGTAGTAAGTACAAAGGAAATCAAGCAACAACAGATCTAGTGACCCTTCTAGGCTGCTTGTCCTCCAAAACACTGAGGATCAAGTGTCCAAACAGTGGTTTAGAGTGGGTAAGGGAACATTGGAAAGGGAACTACTGCCCTACCCACTAACGTGGCAGGACTAGGAAGTTAGTAGGGGACATATGGGTTAGTAACTGAGGGGAGGATAAAGTTATTCATTTACAAACGCAGTCAGTCGCGGGTTTGATGCGAGATATTTGTCTAGGCGGAATTTAAATGAATCAACGGTGCTGCAGTCTATAACGTTTCGGGGAAGCCCATTCCACAAGTTGACAACTCGATTGAAGAAGAAATTCTTAGATTCGTGCGAGTTAAAAGATTTACCAATAATTTTGCAACCGTTTCCCCGTGTGTAATTAGATTGGTCGATAGTGAAGTACTTACTACAGTTCATATTGTCGATGCCTTTGATGATTTTGAACACTTGAATTAAGTCGCCTCTTAATCTGCGCTGGGTTAAAGGAAATAGATTTAATTCTCTAAGACGCTCTTCGTATGGTTTGTTCTTTAGGCTAGGTATCATTTTGGTAACTCTACGTTGAACTCGTTCTAGCTTGTTTATATCTTTTTGGTAATAAGGGCACCAGGATTGAACGCAGTATTCCAGAAGAGGGCGGACTAAGGAATTGTAAAGGGTTAGGATAACTTCTTTGGATTTATGCTCAAATGACCTGCCTATAAAGCCAATTATTTTGTTTGCCTTCTTAACAACTTCTGAACATTGTTGACTCGGTTTTAGGTTACTCGATATTGTTACTCCCAGATCAGTTTCTCTGTTTACATTCTTAAGCTGAATGCCATTCATCGAATAGTTTGCTTTCTCATTTAGGTATCCGACATGTAGTACTTTACATTTATCCGCATTGAAACTCATTTGCCAAATTTGGGCCCAACATGACAATTTATCTAGATTGTGTTGCATATCGTCAACTTGTTCTTTTGAGAGTACGCTATTTGCAATTTTTGTATCGTCAGCAAATTTTGAGATTGTGCAGGTGAGACCCTCATCTATGTCGTTGATGTAAATTAGAAAGAGAATTGGTCCTAGTACCGATCCCTGGGGTACCCCGCTACTTACATTGGTCCATTTAGATGCCTTACCGTTTATGACTACTCTTTGCTTTCTGTTGTTGAGCCAATTTTCTATCCATTTCAACACACCGTCTTGTATTCCATGCGCTTTTAGTTTTAGCAGTAAACGTTTGTGGGGAACTTTGTCAAAGGCCTTTTGAAAATCAAGGTATATAATATCTACAGCTTTACTCTCATAGTAGAGCTTGAGGATATCGTGGAAGAAGTCTAAGAGGTTTGTTAAACAGGAACGTTTTTTACGAAAGCCGTGTTGAGTATCTTTAAGTATGTTATTTTCCTCTAAGTGATTTACGAGTCTGTCTCGTATGACCGTTTCTAGCATTTTACATACAACTGAGGTTAAGCTAATTGGACGATAGTTACTGGGTAGGGATTTGCTGCCTTTTTTGAATATCGGTGTTACGTTGGCTAGCTTCCACTGATCAGGCATAGTTCCAGACTGCAAGGATTTATTGAATAGTAATGTCAGTGGTTTGGAGAGCTCATTCTTAGCTTCCTTTAGAACTCTAGGCGAGATTGTATCAGGTCCTGGCGTTTTATTTACTTTGAGTTTATCTAAACAATTCAATACTTCTCTCTCTGTAACGGTGATATTGCTTAGAACATCTGAATTATCAATCTGAATCGGCGATGGTGTAGGGATATCACTGAGGTCTTCGGTTGTAAAAACTGATGCAAAGAAGGTATTGAGGGCATTACTCATTTGTACTTCGTCTTTGGTGTATTCTCCTTTTTCATCGACTAACGGTCCAACAGTTGAAGTAACTACTTTTTTCTTTCTGATATAACTATAGAATTCTTTCGGGTTTGTTTTACTTTGATTCGCAATATGTAACTCTAAGGTCTTTTTACTTTGCTTAATTAACTTTTTGGCTTTGCGTCGTAGCTCTACAAATTTCACCCGTTCTTCGTCATTTTGTGAGGATTTTAATCTATCATTAGCAAATTTTTTAGCAAGCAGGCAGTTTGAAATATCTTTATTCCACCATTTGGGCTTATTATTATGGCCTGGACGCCGTATTTTCGATGGTATGCAGTCTTGCACTGCTTTTAGGTAAGTGGTTTCGAATAACTTCCAAGATGTATTTATGTCGTTATTGTTAATTAAAAAGCTCCAGTCAGTTTCTTTAAACATAGCTCTAAGTTTATGGAAGTTTGCTTTCTTGAAATTAGGGACTTTTTCGATGCTACTATTTGGTTCGTTACTAGTAAACTTTAAAGTGAAAGTTATCGTACGATGGTCGCTGTTACTGAATTCATCACCAACATTCAAATTCTCTATCAATTCTTCTTTTGTTGCAAGTACAATGTCAAGAACGTTATTACCACGGGTCGGCGTTCGAACAAATTGATAAAGCGAACTCTCTTGCAAGTTCGTATACAAGTCATGTCCGGAGTGTGAAGTAAGAGTATCGCCCCACTTGGTCACAGGTAAATTAAAGTCGCCAAAAATTACGGTATCTTGTGAGTTACTTACATCTGCAATTTGTTCGTAAATTTCTCGGTCAGTTTGCACTGATTGAGCTGGAGGTCTGTATATTAACGCAAGTATTATTTTTGTACCTTTATTATTCTTTATTAGCACAAAAGATGTGTCGACGTTCACAATTTGAGGTTTTGACACGAGGGTCGGGTTAAGACTTTCTTTGATATAAAATAAAACGCCACCTCCATTTTTATTTATTCGGCTGTTCTCAAACATTACATTAACCGGGAAGTGAATACTCTGCTAAAAAGTCTCTATCTTCTGTATTGAGCCAAGATTCTGTTATGCCAATCACATCATAATTTTCTGTAAACACTAGTTCCTCTAAATCTGAAAATTTATTGCGTATGCTACGAGCGTTTGCATAGAAAACCTTTAAAGTTGCGGTTTTAGAACTCGCATTACGTTCTTTCATCGAATTTTTGGTTCTGGTCGGATCTACATTTACATTCATGGCTGTCCTCGGTCCTCGGTCGTTATCCCTGACGGTTTTGAATTTGGGTCGTGTTGGTGGAGATTTATCCAAATTCGCGGTTCTTGACGGATTAGTATTTAATTCCTTTGTAGGTTGCCGTCCTCGCTGTCTTCGGTCCTCCTTCCTGGTTGTCCTGTGCTGAGTCGATTTCTTCTCCGAAAATCCTTCACCGCATCGTTGAGAAGACGCCCAAAACGTGCTGCTATATCACGTGGGGTGATATCGTTGTCCCCCCCCCCCCCCTCCCTCGTCCAAACCTCGCCCTCCCCGCACTCGTTTCCAACCCCCACCCCGCTTCTATTCTCTCATTTCCTCCCCTTCCTTTATCTCCCTTCCTCTCTACTTATCCTTCTCTCTTCTGAATCCCCCCCTTCCTCTCCCTCTTCCCTTCCTCCTCCTTCTCTCTCTTCTGACCCCTCCCCCCTCCTCCTCTCCTGGCCTCTTCCTGACAACTTCCCCTTCACCTAACTATCCCTCCCCCCCCCCCCCCACACACACACGCACACACACACTCCCCCTCCATGTTGCCTTCGTCTTTCCACATCTCCACTCGTTCCCAAATGAATATGTTTTGTAAGACTAATCATTTGGTAATTTTTATGAAAAGAATCGCAGCGTTATTATACATAATTTATTAGGGAAAGTGAATTTTGTTGTTTTTTGTTGGGTGATTTAGATGCTGTCGTATATAGTGATATAACCGGTTATACTGATGTTTTGGACCGACAGTTAGACCATCGATCTGTTTAGGCCTAATAGGTCCGGTAGAGCATATACATCATTGCTATGTATGGCATTAAGAGCTGAAATGTATCATAAGGGAGAAAAAAAAATACATGTATAGGCCTAGGCTACTGTAAAACAATACGTTCTTCAGCCAGTACCCAACCAGCGGGGGTGTGGGGGTGGCAGCCCCCACCCATATACTAGGTTAGGTTAGGTTAGGTTGTTAAGTTAGGCTAATAGCACAACAAAAAAATAAAAAATTAAAAATAACCCAACCAGCGGGGATGTGGGGGTGGCAGCCCCCACCCATATACTAGGTTAGATTAGGTAAGGTTGTCAGGTTAGGCTAATAGCCTAGAGCATTTAAAAAAAAAAAAAAAAAAAAAAAAAAAAAAAAAAAAAAAAAAAAAAGTCTAATCCAACTTATGGGCGGCAGCCCTCACCCAT
Organism: Lithodes maja; assembly: GCA_037953745.1. NCBI lineage: Eukaryota > Metazoa > Arthropoda > Malacostraca > Decapoda > Lithodidae > Lithodes > Lithodes maja. The sequence goes on from JBAKBP010009853.1 coordinate 40,953, forward strand.
AATACTAGGATAGGTTAGGTAAGGTTGTTGGGTTAGGCTAATGTCTTCCCAAAGTTGACTATTTTTATAACATGAAATAGCCTATTAGGTTACTCACTCCACCCCGTGAAATCCGAGCCAGCTTTCGTCAAAAGTTGGCTCGGGTATTCACAAAATTGGGTTGTATGGGTTTGCAATTTGGGAAAACCCGAGCCAAGTTTTGATATATAACGCTATATTATTGTATTTTTACCCTTTTAACCCCTCACTTTCCCTGAACTTCATAGCCCTCCCCACTAGTGGGGGGCGTGTTTTTAGATTGTTGGATAATGGGTAAATACTCATTTCCGCTCCTCTTCAGTATAAAACAACACTATATCTGAAGGAAAAATTACAAAAAACAAAATAAAACTTACTGAAATCGCTGTCGGTCCAAAAAGTCAGGTTTACCGATTTTTAGAGCTATCGATGACTGAAAGTACCGTATTGACAACCTTGTTACGAAAAAGAAATTTTAGTAGCCTACCATATTTTTTTTATTAGGTTTTGCCGAGGGTTAAAATAAAGTTTCTTATGAAGTTATGATCTTTAGAGCATATAGCCTAGATTCAATATTTATCTTCAAATATATCAACAAAATTTGTGGTATTAAAATAACATTAAACCGCTATGCCTTTACAACGGCGCCTCCCTTTTGTCGCTGTTTACGTGAAACTAGAATTTTACCAAAAATTGAGTTTTTCCGCCTAGCTTCTTCTTTCTTTCTTCTTCTTCTTTAGAACCCGCCCGCAGACCGTGCAGATCCACAGGGCTGACCTTTGTATCTGTACTGGCTCAGAAACGTTAGTAGGAGGGAAAGTTTAGAGTAGAAGGATACTTTAAGAGACAGTTTTTTTTTTTGTATAAACCCCCCCTCACTTCCCCCCCCCCCCCCCACCCTCACCCATTTCTCTTCCTCCACATTTTCTCCAACATCCTCTTCACCATCTCCATGTCTTGTGTTTCCATCTCCTGTGTTAACCCCAATAGCGCCCCTACCCCTCTATCTTCCCTCTGCTTAATCTCCTCCCACCCCCTCTCCCCAACTCTATTCCTCATGTACCTCTCCAACTCCTCTCTCTCCTCATTATATCTTGTACATTCGGTTACTATGTGTTCCTATAGCCTATTATCCCGAATTCGAGTTGAGGTCTGAGTTCTGACATCATGAGAACGGGACCACTGAACTCACCTGGTTAACTCACCTGGTAGAGCCGCCAATCGGTAGCGCATGACAGGACAAGGATTAGGCAGCCCAGGAGATAGCATGACACGCCAGTCAGATGCAACAACCTGTTAGCCTAGGCCTATAGCCGAGGCTATATACCAAACCTTGGTTATTATTACAGCTTAATTTACATATACCGATGCTGTATAGTCTCATACATTACATATTGGCCACATATTTAGTGACCATAGTCACATAAATGATATATAGTCGTTTAAAATACCTGCTAACCATTGTTGTTGTGTTTGTTGACATTAAGGGGCCCTGTGATTGGCTGAGCAGTGAGGCTGTACTGGAGTCTAGCGCGGGATTGGTCAGAAGTTTAAAGGGACGTCAGCTGATCTCGCGCGGGACATTTAAAATCACTAAAACAAAACAGATTTCGTATGTATGTATAATAGAGGTAGGCTACCCCACTTGTCTGAATTATTTCAGTTAAGCGAGTTTTGAATTCAATATCTGACACAAATTTTAGCTCTATTACATCAGGGGTGAATTGTTTTTAATTAGGTTTTACGGTTTTTACCCCATAATTTTGGCGCCGCCGCCGTCGATAGGGAGTTTTGTTTTTGCAATGCTTTTTTATTAGGTCCCATATAATGCATTTGTGTCGGTAATGGCATATACAACAATGCAGTATGGTACATAATAAACCTATAGAACACGTAGTGTATTTATAACTTTTTATTTGTGTTTTCTACCCCAGAAACACTTTGATTTATGTTATTTACTTACCTGTAATATTCTCAGTTTTCTAATAATAGTGATTTAAAGAAAACAAAATTAGGAGCCCTAATATAAATCTATTTTCTTTACTGTAGCCCTCTCAGTATAATAGCCTACGAATCTTATCTATGGAAGATTAGTGAATTAGTCCCGCCACAAGAATGTCGAATTGCTGATTGGCTGATTACTCGAGAACTTGAGCGTCTGTATGCCCGGGATTGGTTTTCCATTCAGTACCGGACGTCATTTTTTATCAGATTTTGGCCACTTTTAGACAATTTTATTCAGCTTAGACAGGATCTCTAGCAATAATATGGCTTCAATATATCTTGACCAACCCCTTTAACTACCACAGATCCTTCCTAAGCTGCATAGGCCTATATTGTAAAATGTACAGTAGGCTATAGGGAGTATAGGCTAATCTAAATATATATAAAGCTTAAGGCTATTCTGTAAAATATAATAGGATTACAGAAAATATACGAAGAAGTTTACTTTATAACAATAATTCACTCGAACAAGATAAGCAAGTGTGATTTCCGTCCACCTGCGATGAAGTTCTCAGTGATAATGAACTGGAAAAATAAACGCATGTCGATATTATAGCCTATTTTTACATTTCTTCCATTTCGATCATATTAAGAAAGCTTGGTATGTTTTTATTTTCGTTTAATTAGCAATATTATTGAGATGCGGTCTCAGGATAATAAGACCACATCTCTAGCTACCACTAAACCAGCAGTTCAACCCATGCAGCAGTTCTAAAACCTTTTCTTATATGAATCATCCTGCACATGCCATTTCTCATCCACTTCCTCCCCCACCAGGAAGTGATCCCCCCATCTTATAACAGAATCTGCCCGGGGGCATCTAGCTACAAGGTACAGCCAGAGTCCAGGCGTGCCACCCCCAGAGCTACAAGGACATAACCACCACGCGCCAAACGCCCTTGATCCTCTCAAGCCGGGCGCCTTAAGTAGGGGCAAGAACCCAGCCTGGACATCAGTAACTAAGCTTGTCATTTGGTATTATTTAGTTCAGGGTAAGAACAGCCAGAGATAGCTGGTGTTCAACTTGTCAGTTGTGTGCTGTGATCGAAGATCTACCAGGTCGGGTTCCCCCCATCAGGAAGAGGACTAGCTTGGGCAACCCACTTTGGGCTCCCCCTTTCTGGCCTTCGATGCGGGGCACAAACCAAGTACCAAAGGATTCCTAACTTGTTTAGTTCAAGGGATTATGAGGATAGTGTAGTAACTTGAGATCTACCAGATCGGGTTCCCCCATCAGGAAGAGGCCTAATTTTGGGCAACCCACTTTGGGCTCCCCTTTCTGGATTCTCTTTTTGCTACATGGTTCTGATAGTTCCACGAACTAGCAAGGAAGGAAGACACTTACCTTGACCCCCCTTAGACTACCTATAATGTCACTATCTAGACTGCTTGCCACTCTAGGTAGATCATTATGCTAGTCATCCTAACCCCCCAAACCTTGTAGCAGAACTCCAGCAAATCCTTTGGGGATCACTGCACTGTGGGAGTGGAAGAGGAACCCGGTTGTCCCGTGGTAGGCGCCAAGGTCTAAGGAATCATCTTGTGACTCACCCTGGACCAGTAGCTGGAGTCATCACGCCCAGCCCCCCCCGGACCAACTTCCGGAGTCATCACGCCCAGCCGCCCTCCGGACTACTGGATCCTCCCTCGATCTACGGGCCCTCCTTTTCACTACAGCTCTCCTTTAAGTGCTTTTGTACCGTTTATGGGTATAGAGTTGACTCAGGGTTGTGGTAGAAGTTATCTTCAGGGGTTCTCATTAACATTACGTCTTGCGAGAGGTCTTTCTTCTCCCTACTTAAATTGACGTTAATTAGCCCACTTGCCGGGACCCATTATACATACCTATCAGGGGATCCTTATATATGCACCTTCCCGGGTTATTGGTCTCCCATAGCCCGACAGAGGGGGCGTGCTTATATAAGACCCATAGCATCAAACACAAACACATATTTGCATGTAATCTAGTCCCTTTGTATAACTTCTAGCCTAATTCATTTAACATTCTGTCAGGTTCATAACTCGAATAGATTTCACTATCTCAGCTCCCGACGATTGTTGTCTCAGCCTTCAGCACCTTGCTAGTACACAATTAGAGTTAAGGATTAATCTTTGCCAGGTGAGATCTAGCACACCTATAGTATTAATATCATTTGTGAGCCTTTCCGAGCCCACTTCATTGTTGATGACCACTTGGTCATTATTGCTTTAGAGTCAGTTAACGTCACTGTATGCCGGGGACATCATTGCATGATCCAGACGGCATTTGCCATTACTGCACTCTTGTCTTTTGTTGAGATCCTCTCTGAGATCTATTTGGGTAGGAGGTGTACCTCCACCATTTTGGATACCTTATAATTGTATCCTAGGAGTATTATTATTACCTTGAGTCCGGACCCATTGTCCGACTCCTATTGCTTACTTGATAACCTGAGTATTGTATGTCTTAATTATTCTTATTGTTGTTGATGATCTCCAGGTTACAGGTATAAAATATATGTCTTGCTCCTCCATGAACCAGGTGTTAAACTGAATAAAACCCATGTTAACTTGTTACCTGTGTGCTTACTATCCTGCCGTGTTGTCTCTTTATTTAAAGTTTAAGGTATACCTATCCAGTTAGAGAGCTGCTCATTGTACAAAGAATATCTCGCATTCCAATTTGGACCGGGCATAACACTGGTGGCAGCGGTGTCTCTTTCTCGAAGGTAGCCTTTCAGGTTTTTCCTGCTTTAAATATTTTGAGAGTATCACGACAGGGATAAGTAGTCAGGATGGCAGGGAAAGCACTGGATATTATTCCTTTCAGACCAGAGGAAACTGACATTGCCACCTATTTAGAGGTTGTCAAGCCAGTGCTTGACATCATATTTAAAGATGAAGTTGCCCCTAAAATACATACTGTAGTCATGAAGCTAGGGCGGTCTATGGCCCTAGTTTCCAGTTATGTAAAAGAGAACCCCGGAATGACCTGGGAACAGTTTGAAACATACACTAAAACTGCCATTAACCCCGTCTTAGGTACTGTAATAGCCGACCAGCAATTTCACGCCATCACCTACGATGGGGACCTCGACGCCACCATCAGCAAGCTTACCAGGCTGGTTTCCACCGCATTCACAACGGCTACAGCTGCAGAGAGGAAGGAGAACGTCCGCCGGACCCTGATGAGGATCCTTCTGCGTGCAGTCCGGGACCACTTTGCCATCACAGAACCGGCCGGATATCATACAGACCTCCCTATCATACGCCGTATTCTGGCCCTGCAAAAATCCCAGGAGCAAGGAAAGATCGCGGGTATCCAACGAGCTCCCACTAAGCCACAAGGAGCTCATTCCGGACCAACCTACCACCCTAGCCGCAACCAGGACAAGCCGGAAGAATGGGCCAGAGTCAAGCCTGGAGACTGGAAGCCCTGCGGGTCCCAGTGCCCTATTAATGGGTTGAAGAGGTCTTTTGCCGAGTTGCTGGCCAAACGCTCGAGGGTTCCACTGTTCTGGGGACAGATTCCGTGGCTGAAGCCCTCCAGAAGAGTTGCCACCATCCTAGAAGACGGCACCGCAGGAGCTGAGGACTACGACGAGGTTGGTGACCCGGACGACCACAGTACAGTCGAGCCGGAAGTCATCAAACCGGGTTTTTAGACCGCCCCCGCCCACCAACTTGCAAACTGGCGGGGGCTCGAGATAGGGGCAGCTATGATATAATAAAGCCTCCCATTTACACCCACCTGACGATCCAGGAAGTCAACTCTCGACTCCTTGTCGACACCGGAGCTTCAAGATCCTGTATTTTTTCCTCTTACCACCAGAGACATCACAACACTTTTGGACCGATTCAACACTCGTCCACCACCCTCATTGATGCCAACGACAACCTTATTTCTAGTACTGGCATCACGGCCCCACTGTATGTGGCCACCCCTCAACCTAACCACGGCCATCACCACGCTTTCATGGTATTTCCCTCCCAAGAAACCACCTACGACGGATACCTGGGATTCGACCTTCTCACGGCCCTCCGCACTACTATCCAGTGTGTTGAAAGAAGATTGTTATTTTCCACCAAACCCCCAGGACTCACCACTCCGAAGATTGCCACACCGCTCCATGACCCTCCTCAAACCTTGAAAGCCATCCGTGTTGCATCGGCCATCACCATTCAACCCATCACCTTGCTGTCACATCATGAACATTGGGTACCCATCCATCCAGCCCTCAACGGAGAACTCATTCACACTCCCTCTCTTCAGAGAACTTTTGACAGGAATTGTCTCACTGCTCCTGCCATTTTAAAACAAAATGCAGTAAGAATAGCCAACATCTCCGACCACCCTATCACCCTACCCAGGGGTCTCACCATCGGAGAACTAGAGACTTATGATGACCAGCCTTCAACCGACACCACCACCTCCATTCCTGCATCAACTCCATCTCTCCCAGACGTTCCTACTCACCTCACCCCTCAACAAAAGGACGATCTGTGCCAGTTAATGGCCGAATACCAGGACATCTTTGCCACCAACTCCCAAGATGTAGGCCACACCCATGTCCTAGAACACCACATTCACACTGTTGGACCCCCAGTCAGACAGGCTATACGAAGAAAGAACCCCCTTCAGCGCCAAGAAGAACAGAAGCAAGTTGCAGAGATGTTAGAAGCTGGCATCGTCAACCCCTCAACTAGCCCTTGGTCCTCTCCAGTGGTACTGGTCAAGAAGAAGGATGGGTCATCTCGATTCTGCATCGACTACCGACAACTCAACGATGTCACCATCAAAGATGCCACCCCACTACCACGCATCGACGACTCCCTAGACTCCCTCTTAGGGGCCAGATGGTTCTCCACACTGGACCTGCAATCTGGATACTGGCAGGTCCCCGTCGCCCTCACCGACCAAGAAAAAACAGCTTTCTCCACCAGCCAAGGGAAGCTTTACGAGTTCTCAGTGCTGCCATTCGGATTATGTAACGGTCCCGCCACCTTCTCCCGACTGATGGAATCCGTACTTCAGGGATTAACTTGGGAAACATGTCTGGCGTACTTGGACGACATCATAGTATTTGGTCGTACCTGGGCAGAACACCTCCAACGCCTCCGCCAAGTTTTCCAGAGGATCCGACAAGCCGGATTAAAGCTGAAGCCTACTAAATGCACCATGGCTCGACATCAGGTCCAATTCTTAGGACATCTGGTGTCAGAAGAAGGACTTGCACCTGACCCCAAGAAACTCCAAGCCATCCAGGAGTCCAACCCCCGAAGTCAGTAAAAGGAGTAAGAGCTTTCCTAGGCCTTGCCTCCTACTATCGGAGGTTTGTGAAGAATTTCGCCACCATTGCCAGACCTCTACATGACTTAACTAGGAAGGAAGAACCTTTTGTGTGGACCCCCGACCGTCTCCAAGCCTTCACCTCCCTCAAGGACCTACTCGTGTCTTCCCCTGTCGTCTCTTTTCCGGACTACCAACTACCCTTTAGACTCTACACCGACGTGTCCCTTCTCGGCGTCGGTGCAGTCCTCTCCCAAAATCGAGAAGGACGAGAGCACATCATTGCTTGTGCCAGCCGGACCTTAACCCCGGCAGAAACCAACTACCCGGTAACTAAAAGAGAATGCTTAGGCATCGTTTGGGCCCTCCAACACTTCCGGGCCTACCTAGCTGGCGTCAAGATCACCATCATCACTGACCACCAAGCCTTACAATGGCTCAGGAAATCTGACTCTAAGAATGCCCTAACAGTCCGTTGGCGAGAATCACTTGAGGAGTTTGATTTTGAGATTTCCTACAGGCCGGGAAAACTCCATACCAATGCAGACGCCTTATCCCGGCTCCCACTGGCACCAGAACAACTCAACACCATCCAAGAACCTCGACCACCACCTACTACCACTCCCCCTCTCATCCAGGCCTACCTCCGGAACAACAAACCAACTTGGATCTCCACCCGACTTTTTGGCCTCTTACAAAGAAGGGGTGATGCCCTCTTTACCCCAGAAGGTCAGATCGTACTAGGGCCTGAGGATGCTGAACAAATGATATCTTCCTTGCACACCAACAATGGGATCCATCTAGGCCAAAAGAAGTTGGTGAAAACGTTCCAAGACATCTACTGGACTCCTCGCCCCTACACCACGGCCAAGAAAATCACTGAAGCTTGCCGTGCCTGCACCCTGGGAAAAGACCAAACATGCACCCCAGGACCTTCCGGCAAACTCATCGCTTCTAAACCCTGGCAACTTTTGGCAGTGGACGTCATGGGACCTCTACAAAACGACAGGGGATACCGCTACATCATCACCTTCGTGGACACGTACTCAAAATACGTGATCGCCTGCCCTGCCAGAGAACACACTGCTATGGCCGTCACCGAGGCATTATTACAACATGTCTTTCCCTATTTTGGATTGCCACAGGCAATCCACTCCGACAATGCCCCTGAATTCACCGGACAAATTTGGATGCAGATCTCCGAAATGTTTGGATTTCACATCAGCCACTCTTCACCCTACTGGCCAAAAGGAAACTCCATCTGCGAGCGATCTCATAGAACCATCGCCAATCAAATCCGGACCCGCCTCCAACAGATGAACTCAAAGGACTGGACCAGCCAAATTCGCATCATACAATGGGGAATAAACACCTGCCCCAGAGACAATGGGATCACCCCTCATGAGATGGTTTTTGGGAGCCCACCTCTCCTCATACCACTACGTCACCTAGCTGCCCCTACTGAGGCCTCACCAGGTCTAAATACCAACCTCGTCCACCTCAGGAACCGCCTACGTCAGCTCCAGTTTACCCAAGATCTCCAGCCTGATGAAGCCCCCAAGAACAACCCTCACCAAGTAGGCGACCTAGTCATGGTCGCCATCTTACCTGTACCCTCCAAACTGAAGCCACGGTAGAAGGGTCCATTTGAGGTCCTTAGGATCCCAAACTGTTTCCAGGTCATAATTAACTATCATGGGGAATCTCGCACTTATAGGAATAGGTTTGTCAGGTTTCAACCTATTAATAAGAATATTACTGTTGTAGCTGAGCCTGATCAGGATGTTGACTGTACCCCTGTTTCAAATCTTCACCCTCAAACTTCCTGTCTTTCCGGACCTGTCCCTCTCAACCATGCTGTCCCTCTCCCTCCACCTCTTTCCACTCCCCCTCTCAATTCTCCTTTGCCTGCCCTTCACTCTCCTGTACTGCAACCTCCTTTCACCCTTCCCACTCGCCTCACCCAGTTCACCCCTTCTCACCTTCCTAAACATCGACCTCCTCCTGTTCTCTCTACCCAAACCCAAACTTCCCCCTCTTCTCTTTCACCTCCTGTCACCTTCACCCCTTCCCACATTCCTAAGCCCAAATCTTCTCACATCTCCTCTCCTTCTCCCTCTCCTCTCGTTTCACCTCCGCAACCTCCTTCTCAACCATCGCCTTTAATTAACCTTGCCACGTCTAGTCTTCCCCCCTCGCCACCACAACTCACCAACATACCCCCCACTTTGCCTATAACCCCCAGCTTCCGTCCTAAAAAACCCTCACCTACTCCTATCTCTAAAACCCTCCCTTCTTCTCCTCAATCTATTTCCCCTCCTTCTCAACTTCCCAGGCGAAAAACAATATCCAAATTTCGCTCAAGGTCACCTCTAACTCCATCTCCCCCCATTTCCCAGACTGCCTTCTCATATCCGCTGTGGAAGATCTGTGAAGCCACCCACCAGATGGGAACCAACCCTGTCCCAGCCTAAAGCGAGAAAGGTTAAGGATCAAGCGTCTTCAAGCTCCTCCCCTCAGCCTGGTACTTCGGCGTCCGCACCAAGCTCCTCCCCCCAGCCTGGTACTTCGGCGTCCGCACAACCTTATGACCTGGGCCAAGCCAGGCTCTCTGTCATCACTCTCCAACCACCTCCAGCCACGACAACGGCCTCGCTGACGACCACCACCAAGATGCGGATTGACATGATAACCCTGACGCGGAAGGACTCCACCAAAGTAATCAAGTCACCTCACCAACTCCTCGACCATTTGAGGTACTGTACTATGACTCCTCTTCTCTCCTCACCCTCACCGGAGACAAGATGGCCACCCCTAACAACCAGGGAGTCATTTATTACCACTTCCTCCAGCACCTGACCCCTGTCTATGAAGATAATACTTCAAGACATTACCAGCTCCAGTCCCGGGGTCGGGACTTTTCTCTACCAGACGGTAGTGAGATGCGGTCTCAGGATAATAAGACCGCATCTCTAGCTACCACTAAACCAGCAGTTCAACCCATGCAGCAGTTCTAAAACCTTTTCTTATATGAATCATCCTGCACATGCCATTTCTCATCCACTTCCTCCCCCACCAGGAAGTGATCCCCCAATCTTATAACAGAATCTGCCCGGGGGCATCTAGCTACAAGGTACAGCCAGAGTCCAGGCGCGCCACCCCCAGAGCTACAAGGACATAACCACCACGCGCCAAACGCCCTTGATCCTCTCAAGCCGGGCGCCTTAAGTAGGGGCAAGGAGATTGCCTTATACTCACCCAGCCTGGACATCAGTAACTAAGCTTGCCATTTGGTATTATTTAGTTCAGGGTAAGAACAGCCAGAGATAGCTGGTGTTCAACTTGTCAGTTGTGTGCTGTGATCGAAGATCTACCAGGTCGGGTTCCCCCCATCAGGAAGAGGACTAGCTTGGGCAACCCACTTTGGGCTCCCCCTTTCTGGCCTTCGATGCGGTGCACAAACCAAGTACCAAAGGATTCCTACCTTGTTTAGTTCAAGGGATGATGAGGATAGTGTAGTAACTTGAGATCTACCAGATCGGGTTCCCCCCATCAGGAAGAGGACTAATTTTGGGCAACCCACTTTGGGCTCCCCTTTCTGGATTCTCTTTTTGCTACATGGTTCTGATAGTTCCACAAACTAGCAAGGAAGGAAGACACTTTTTTTTTAAAAAGACCTCCGTCTACGTATTGTGAAAAACCTGTTATCCTCCGGCAAATTGTGGGGTTGAGTGAGTGAAGGGGGGGACAGTGAATGAAGGAGGATGCATGTTTTTCATAATACGTGTTGCTAGCCCCAAACGCGCGAGCAACTGTGGCTTTCAACCATCCGACACATCCCCTTTTATTAATGTGCATCACACATGTTACATACAAATAAAGTTTATGTTTTGTTTTACCCTACTGTGGAAAGACTATGGAGACACCACTCCTGCCGGGGCCTCACGCAGTGGCATGACCCAGTCCTGTCGAACTGAGCTCATGACGCTGGTGGCATTGCCCCGGAGGATAGCCATCCCTAGTCTTTGCTTGAGCCAGAGGGTTTAAGAACATAAGAACATAAGAACATAAGAAAATGGGAGTCTGCAGAAAGCCGATCGGCCCACACAAGGCAGATCCCTGTCACACCCAACCCCCCAACTCACCAATACCCTGAGGACCGACCCCACAAAAACGGTCAGAGATCAATACAAGATTACGGGGGTCTACAGAGCGCCGATTGGCCCACACCCGGCAGATCCCCCCTCATACCCAACCCATCTCGTCCATATGCCTATCTAATGTTATCTTAAAGCTCCCTATCGTTCTCAATCCTACCATATCACTCGGTAGCCTATTCTACATGTCTACAACTCTGTTACCAAACCAATATTTGCCTATATCTTTTCTGAAACGAAATGTATCTAATTTGAAATAATTTGTTGAGTTCTTTCGCTATCACTGAGCTTCAGTACATTTTTCATGTCCACTTTATTAATCTCACTAACCCACTTGAACACTTCTATCATATCCCCTCTAACTCTGCGTCTTTCTAACGAATGTAAGCCTAATTTTTTCAACCTTTCTTCATATGGTAGATTTCTAATATGAATAATTTTTGTCATTCTTCGCTGTACTCTCTCCAACGAATCTATGTCCATTCTGTAATAAGGACACCAAAATTGAACAGCATAATCCATAATTATGAGGTCTCACTAATGACAAGTAAAGTTTTTAAGACATCAGAAGTTCTGTTACTCACACTCCTAGAGATGAACCCGAGAATCCTGTTTGCCTTGTTACGAACGTTTATACACTGTTTTCTGGGCTTCAAATCGTTCCTAACAAACACACCCAAATCTTTCTCGCAGTCTGAGTTTTCTAATTCCGTATTAGCTAATTTATATTTTGCATGTGACAGAGTACCCTACAATACCCTTAAGGGGAGGTTTTTAGTGAGTTTCCTAGACTTCCATCAAGCTTAAAATTACACCCCCTTGAGCCCCTTTCAAGATAAATGTGTACATTTTTCGGTAGAAAAATGTCCCGGCCAAAGGCCGGTTGCTTTTAAATTACAGGCTCGCTATCGCTCGCCAGAATAAAATCGACACCTAAATGGCACGAAAGGTCTTAATATGGGGTGAAAGTTCTTAAAATCGCTAAACGAATGGGGCAAACATTTTATAATATCAAAAGCAATGGGGCTAAACATGAGGGAGAAAGGGGTCAAGAAAAAAATCCCTCAAGTGGAGACCTTCCCTTAATACCACTTACTATTACCAGTGGTCAAGTGGTAAACAGTAATATGAGGCCCCAAAATGGCTACACACGGTCACGGTTGGCCAGGCATAAACCGCTATAATAATTGACCACTTGCGAGTTTCGTTCTATAGGGAAGTTGGAGCCGTGAACATCGATATTAAACAGAAATGCAATCATAGGCCTAATGTACACTGTAAAAAAACCAATCTGTAAAATTTACAGAGAATTTCTGGCAATTAGGCTACCAAACATTCTCTGTAAAATTTACAGCAATCTGTAATTTCATTTACAAAAATAACTGTGGAATTTACAAACTGACTTGTATTTTTTTACAGATGTAATCTGTTATTTTTTACAGAACATCTTGTAAAAAATACAAAATTATCTGTAAATAGGCCTAAATAACAGAATATATCTGCTAAATTTACATTTCAGTTGTACAGTATATTTAACAGTGATCCTGTCAAAGTGTTTACAGAATCAAGTAAATTATACAGATAATGTATGGCAGCCTAATTGCCAGAAATTGTTCAGTAAATTTTACAGAATCTTGTAGTTACACTTATATTTGTTCATTCTTGGTAACCTAGTTCTACCAAAGCAAGATATGTAAGAATGAACACACACACAGTGACACATATGGTGCAAACCCGAATTAGCGTAGGCTACAATATGCCTTACCGGGACTGTTGATGTATACTTTACCAACAGTAATATTTCTTACACAATTACAATATATCTGCAACACACAAATACTAACGTCACATAGGCCTAATCATAATTCGCATTTATAGGCTAATTGATTAAAATTGTTTGTTATAGGCCTAACCTAGCCTTGGCGAGGTTATACTGAATATAAACCGTTATCCATAACAATCCCACCCTACCCTCAGTTAGGTTAGGCTACGTTAAACACCGTCAGTTGTTTGATATAATACAATTATAATAATACAATACAATACAATAATAATAATAATAATAATAATAATAATAATAATAATAGCCTAGGCCCTATATAATGCAACCTTACCTTGTGTCACTCAAAGGTTGTAGTCTACAAATGTAGCAGAACAAAATTCTGATTATGGTACCCTGTTACGTAACGTAAACATTGCCTAAACCCAGCTATGAAGCAACCTTGAGAGTATTTGGTTACACATTATAGACATGTTCAATGTTATACATTGTCAGAAATTAACTTGGACTGTCATTCATTCAATATCCAATTACATATCTATAGGGTTGTTTTCATCGGCTATATACCGGTACCGGTTGGAAAATAAACACAAGGTTCAGACTATACGTTACTACTATTTTTTGAGCCTAGCATAACAAAAAAAACACGGTATAGCCTAGGCCTACAAGCTAGATAATCGAGTGAGTTGCTTCGGCATATGAAGGAGATTCATTCTGGCAATTAGATAGATAGATATTTAACCATAGTATGGTAGGGTAGTCGGTAGATCGTTTAGTTTTCTACCAAACGTTAAGCAATTGTATGCAACTGATAAAATGAAATTGTGCAAGAGTATATTATTTTATAGGCTAAGCAAAACTTTTCGAGAAACTTATACACCTACGGTTGGTATTTTGTGTACTAGGCTAGGCTACTTTTGTTAAAGCTAGACGTGTTTACTCAGTTTAAGAAAGAGCTCTCGTATTACCGGCATTAGCCTATATCTTATTATAAATGTAAATGTGCATAAAATATTCGCAAGAAGCCTGAAGGGCTCAACAACTAAAAGTTTCTTACCAGTTACGACATTCCACAGCAAGAGGTAGCCTACACCAAATCACACTGCTTATTGTCCATGTTGCCTATTTCCTGGCGATAATACTGAGCTCCCGGGGTTCTCCTGAAACTTCTCTGATTTTACGGCCTATTTCATTCACCATCTTAAGGGTGGTAGGGCCGAAGACTCCTGAAGTTTCGAATGCCAGGGGCTCGAACTGATGAATTCTGGCGATGGCTTGATATTTTTCTCGCTTTTTATTTTCTGCTATCCGGGCGGCTTCACCTGCTTCGTCGGCGTTTCTGGCGGCGTTGGTTGTGGAGAAAGTGTCAACACATGTGGCATCCCACACGAGGCACCGGCCATTCTTGTAAGGGAAAGTGGTCATCCCATCTGGCCGTTTGCCGTCTTCTCTGTGAAGTCCATGTGGTTCGAGGATTGATGCACAGTTAGCACTCTGCAGGGCCCGTTTTATGACATCATTTAGTGCAGAGTGTCTTGGCAGGCGGCCTGCATTGTAATTACATGACAAGGCATGGTGACCTTGAGCATCCATCCTCCCATCACACTTGCAAGTGTGTGGGTGACAAACTGCCGCACCCACTCTGAGCGCGATGGCGACCCGGAGCGCTTCAGCATCCAAGTGAGTTCCAAGAGGTGGGATGGGGATGGCGTGTAACCACAAGCCACTCTCCGAACGGGCGGCTGCCTGGAGGCGTGCTTTTGCAACCTGGTCTGCATTGGTTAGGAGATTTTCTTGAGTTTTCTTCGCCGAGATGGTATCCCACGCTTTCTGCTTGCTCCTGGAGGTACCCTGAGGCTCCTCCTCTACTCCTGTACTTCCCTTCCAGGTGTTAATCGCTGCTGTTACGTCCCCATTAAGTGTCATTCCGGGTTTAGAATAAAGGATGGACAATACGAGGTCGTTGGTCGCGATGAGGGAAGAGATAAAGGCTGGGGAGGCAATATCCGAGGCTCTCCGTATGCCCAAGCCCCCGAGGCGGACAGGAATGGTGGCTTGTGTCCAGGCCCGTTCTTTAAATTCCACGTTGGTGATGCTGGTCACTGCTTCTCGGATTATGCTGTCTAATTCTTGGAGGCCGCCATTGTTCGTGTAAGTCATCGATGTGCGCAGGAGGTATTGGAGTTTTGGGATGGAGAAACAGTTCTTGAGCAGGGCCAGAGCTGAGTGGGCATCGATGTGTATCAGGCGACTCACGAGACGTTGAAGCTCCTCCTTTTTAACTTGAAGTGCTGGTGGGATTGCTGCCAGAGTTAGTGGGGAACCTAATAGGGTTTGCTGGTGCTCCTGAAGGATCTTTACATCTGGCAATATGTTTCGGAACAGGGCCTGAGTCTCTTCTCCTTGTTCACGTGTGTGGTTGAGGAGAACAAGTTCACATTTGGTGTCATTTATCACTAGCCCGGCCTGGCTGAGGTCAGTTATGATGTTATTTAGGTCGGTTAGAACGTTCTCTACTGACCCACCCAAGGTTGCATCGTCCAGGTACCATACATTCAGCTTTGACCTTACTTTGTTAGCTGCTGCATCCACCCCTATTGAGAAAAGAGCAGGACCACCTGGATCTCCCTGCTGTAACCCGGTCTCTGATGGGATTACCGTCTCGCCAAAAATCAGGATTGAAGGTTTGGAATAAGCCTGCCAAAGTAGGGGGTACAGAGTGGGGATGTGTTCTTGAGCTGCACGGAGGAAGACATCCCTGCGAATGCTGTTGAATGCGTTCCGCATGTCAATCTTTAGAAGCACTCGTTTTTCTTGGGCTTGGCTGAGGTAGGTGCGGGTTGCGTGTACAGCAGCTTCACACCCCCCTGGAGTTCCGAAACCGAGTTGAACTGGTCTTAAGTGTTGACCTAGGCCATTCGAGAGTGGTTTCAAACCCACCTTTGTGGCAAGGCGGCGGAAGGTGTTCCCTACTGCTATTGGGCGCACACCGCCATCTTTTTTTGCCAGTGCACAGAGTGATGCCCCCAAAAATAGGGGTGTGGCACAGTCGGGTACTTCCCCTCTTAAAACCATGTTGATGAATTTGGTGAGGGTTTCCAAGAGTGCCTCCCCAGCAGCTCCTGATCCCTGACCCAAGAGGCCTTTGAGGTGGGCGGGTCGGATACCATCTGGGCCCGCGGTTGAGCCTGCTGGGAATGAAGTCACTGCGGCGACCACCTGCTCCTTCGTGACAACTAAAGGTTGGCGCATCTGGTCATTTGGGGCAGGGGGGAGGTTTAGGTCCCTAGGTGTAGGTGGGTGCTTTTCTTGTAGGGCTTCAACAACTTCGGTGCCTTGACCAGCAAAACCTTCTGAAGAGGACAACAGTCTGACGGCCCCTTTGATGTCACTATCCGCCAGCTTCGCCGCGACTCTCTTACGTAGCTGTTCAGCCTCTTCCTCTTCCTTGTCCTGGTGCTTCTGGGCCCTGTTTGGTTGCTGTTCGGGGGGTTCCACCAGTTTGTTTCCATCCATATACTGTGCTACTTGACGTTTCACTCTGGTGGCTAGTGAAACCTGAAGATGGTCTTGTATGTTGGTTCTGGGTGGTTTTCGGAGGGCCCCATAGGAGAAACCCAGGAGCCGTGCCCATGCGAGGGGTGTCTTGAGCTGTAGGGCCTGCTTTATGATGGTTGTAAGGGCCTCCGCCACTTGGATTCTGGTTCCTTTAGGTACCCGGGCAAGGACCTGGATCCGCGCTTTCCATTTGGTCACCAGTTGGGTCAAGTCGGCGACCGGTGTTGCCGGTGTTGCCCCGGTTGTCTCTGCAGTGGGCCCTGGGTATGCGAGACATTTCCAGTTTGGTTGTTCTCCTGATGTTTTCTTTGTCAGCTTAGCACAAGATAAATGAATAGATCTAAGACAGCCGGAACATTTTCGCGAATTCTTTCTTGCATTGGTTGTTCCGCACTTAAGACACTTAGTATCTGCTAGGCCATAGTCTTCCAAGATTATCCGTTCCTCTGCCTCTACCAAGCCGTCCTCCTGATCTTCCCGTGGTGCTTCCATCTCTACCATGTCTCCCTTGTTTCAGAAACCCCGGGAAATCTCTCCTGGCACATATCTAGATTATTGCTGTTGTTATTAATGTATAATTGGCTGGATGCATAACAATTCACTTATCATAGTCAACCTTTCTGATGGGATATGTAAAAAAAAAAAAAAAAAAAAAAAACATCACATATCATAGTCAACCTTTCTGATGGGCAATTGGCCTGCTTCTCCTAAAGCTAAGTGGTTAAATGTATAAATCCTCGGCATTGGGCACCGGTACAACTAAAAGATCTAACTGATTGAAAGGAAGCACACCAATTATATCCTATGATTACTTACACTGGCGACGCCACCCTGATGTTGAGTATTAATGAATGCTTAGGATATTAATAATGCTGTCAACATCAGGATAGGGAGAGAGCCAGAGAGTGAGCGAGAGCCAGGATCTGAGTGGGGAACCGGATCTAGGGCAGCAGTTATGGAAAAATTATTAAATTGTACAAAATGTTAAGAGAGAGAGAGAGAGAGAGAGAGCAGGGGCGGGGGCGAGGGAGAAAGAAAGCGAGCTGGAGAGGGGGCTGGCCTGGTTGGGTATGAAAGATGTTAGAGGAAAACAAATAACTAAAATGATGAAAAGCGATCTGAAGTTATAGATAACCAAAAAAATAATAGCAATGAGGCGGTTAAGTGCGGTGATTGAAAGTGGATGGAAAGATGTTAAGGATAAAAAGGAGAGAGAGAGAGAGAGAGAGAGAGAGAGAGAGAGAGAGAGAGAGAGAGAGATAAATGAAAATGGACCTTGTAGCAAGTATTTCCTAAATGGTTAGAGAGAGGGAAATGAAAATGGACCTTATAGCAAATACTTCATAAAGGTTAGAATTGTTTGAGAAGTTGAAGGACCGAGGGTCAGGTCCTTGGGGTAGATGGAAGATGAGGCCTATGGTGGGGAACCATAAGGGTGAAACTGCCTGCCCTATAAACGGTTACTTCACTCACCTTGTGGTTACTGCTGGAGGTTTATGGTGCCTGGGCAGGGCTGGGCTTAGTGCCTGACGGCTCCTTGTCCCCTCACTGATACTGGTAATAACACTCTCAAGATTAAACTAAATATGCTTTGTGGGCGATGTTTAAACAAGAAACCACGTTCTGTTTACTATGTGCCGAAACACTGTATCATCGCCGATCTTCTGATACGTATATGGGTCACTTATGCCCCACGATACCCCTCCAAAAATCCCCTCTTTTGAGGAGCTCAACCAACTCGTGTGCTCTCACTGTGCTCTCACTCACTTTCCTGGATTACCTTGACCCCCCTTAGACTACCTATAATGTCACTATCTAGACTGCTTGCCACTCTAGGTAGATCATTATGCTAGTCACCCTAACCCCCCAAACCTTGTAGCAGAACTCCAGCAAATCCTTTGGGGATCACTGCACTGTGGGAGTGCAAGAGGAACCCGGTTGTCCCGTGGTAGGCGCCAAGGTCTAAGGAATTATCTTGTGACTCACCCTGGACCAGTAGCTGGAGTCATCACGCCCAGCCGCCGCCGCCCCCCCCCCCCCCCCCCCCCCCCCCCCCCGGACCAACTTCCGGAGTCATCACGCCCAGCCGCCCTCCGGACTACTGGATCCTCCCTTGATCTACGGGCCCTCCTTTTCACTACAGCTCTCCTTTAAGTGCTTTTGTACCGTTTATGGGTATGGAGTTGACTCAGGGTTGTGGTAGAAGTTATCTTCAGGGGTTCTCATTAACATTACGTCTTGCGAGAGGTCTTTCTTCTCCCTACTTAAATTGACGTTAATTAGCCCACTTGCTGGGACCCATTATACATACCTATCAGGGGATCCTTATATATGCACCTTCCCGGGTTATTGGTCTCCCACAGCCCGACAGAGGGGGCGTGCTTATATAAGACCCATAGCATCAAACACAAACACATATTTGCACGTAATCTAGTCCCTTTGTATAACTTCTAGCCTAATTCATTTAACATTCTGTCAGGTTCATAACTCGAATAGATTTCACTCTATCTCAGCTCCCGACGATTGTTGTCTCAGCCTTCAGCACCTTGCTAGTACACAATTAGAGTTAAGGATTAATCTTTGCCAGGTGAGATCTAGCACACCTATAGTATTAATATCATTTGTGAGCCTTTCCGAGCCCACTTCATTGTTGATGACCACTTGGCCATTATTGCTTTAGAGTCAGTTAACGTCACTATATGCCGGGGACATCATTGCATGATCCAGACGGCATTTGCCATTACTGCACTCTTGTCTTTTGTTGAGATCCTCTCTGAGATCTATTTGGGTAGGAGGTGTACCTCCACCATTTTGGATACCTTATAATTGTATCCTAGGAGTATTATTATTGCCTCGAGTCCGGACCCATTGTCCGACTCCTATTGCTTACTTGATAACCTGAGTATTGTATGTCTTAATTATTCTTATTGTTGTTGATGATCTCCAGGTTACAGGTATAAAATATATGTCTTGCTCCTCCATGAACCAGGTGTTAAACTGAATAAAATACCATGTTAACTTGTTACCTGTGTGCTTACTCTCCTGCCGTGTTGTCTCTTTATTTAAAGTTTAAGGTATACCTATCCAGTTAGAGAGCTGCTCATTGTACAAAGAATATCTCGCGATTCAATTTGGACCGGGCATAACAATTATTGATCATAAGTATTTGTGTAGATATTATAATCTATTTTTTGTTAAAAATATATATTCGGTTACATTTAATAGATATTTATTAGTTACGGCTTAAAATCCATTATCTGTGAAGAAAACCTTCGATTATTAAAGAAAACTGCTAATTTAGCGGTCGCTAATTTATTCTAAAAATGACCAAACTACCCTCAATATGACAACGCGTAATTACTAATTATACGCTCACTTATACACATATTATTACTAAAAAAATATTCCTACATACACATGTAGTTACATTGTTAGTAAATGTTATTAGGTCCACCAAATGTCTTCGTTATGTAGGCTATATGGGCTATCTTTGGGAACCGATTTCTTTTTAAGTTATATAACTCCTGAGACTTTACTGAAGCTCGGGTATATAGGTGTATTAAGACGAATTTCTGTATATTTTCGTAATATATAATGTGTGAGTATTGACAATCATGCAGACGATTGTATTTTTGCAAGCTCCATTTTCTGTTGATCCCTTTTCTCAAGATGCGCGATTTCGGCTGAAATTTTCACCCTCCTGCAGTATTTAATTTTAGAAAGTTGACGTCTTTTACATATTTTTTTAAGATCAGCGGAGATTTGGGGGCGGCAGCTCCCAGGTTAGGATAGGTTATCAGGTTAGGTTAATAACATTAGGTTAATGACATATTATTCTTGTCGAAGGAGGCGGGTGGGAGTTTGTTTACGTCCTCGAATGCCTGCCTCGCCAACTTGCATTATCAATGGAAGCATTAACCTATCCTGACAACCTAACTTAATCTGGGAGCTGCCACCCTCTAACCTCGCTTTCTGGGCATCAGTAGGGCTTCCTGAATAAATATATTATAGGTTTGAGTCCCGAAGGGAAGAAGGAAAACCTAATATTTAGTAGTGGCCCCTTCATCATTGACGATGCGCCTTGACGTTGGTAATGGCCAATCTTTGAACTCTAGCTTGCCTTTCAAACTTCCCGCCTGGGAGAGAACAAAATACGATTGCCACACATCGTGAGCGAAACGCTCTTAACCCACTGAGCCCCAGCTAGTTTATAATAAATGTACCACCAGGGACCGGCTGTTTCTGATTTTTTTTTTCCAGAAACAATAGCGAATGGGTTATGAATGAAGGAAAAACGATCAAAAAGGTCAAAAATTGGTCCTACGGAGCCCCCGAGAGCCGATTTTACAAGAGTAAAAAATTGAAGGCAATAACACCCAAAGGGGAAAAAGAAGTGTGTGGTAACCACCGAGGAATATGTCTTCTAAGCGTAGTAGGGAAGGTATACAGTAGGGTGGTGATTGAGAGAGTGAGAGTGAGAACGGAGAAATGGATAGGCGACGAGCAGGGAGGTTTTAAGAAGGGAAGAGGATGTGTAGATCAGATTTTTACCCTGAATTGTGTTGTGGAGAAATATCTGGAGAAGAAACAAAAGGTGTATGTTGCCTTTATGGACTTGGAGAAGGCCTATGACAGAGTGGATAGAAAAGGTTTGTGGAAAGTACTTAGAATATACGGAGTAGAGGGCAAGTTGCTGAAAGCAGTGAAGAGCATGTATGAGGGTGCAAAGGTGGCAGTACGTGTGGAGAGTGAGCAGAGCGAGTTCTTTGACCTGAATGTTGGTTTGAAACAGGGGTGTGTGATGTCCCCGTGGTTGTTTACTGTATATATTGGATGGAGTCATGAAAGAAATCCTATCAAGAGCAGTGGATGTTGGTGTATTGCTGAAAAAGGAGGGAATTGAGTGGAAGCTACCTAGCAGCTATAGTGCTGTTTGCGGATGATACAGTTCTGATGAGTGATAATGAATGGGAGTTGCAGGGTCTGGTAAATGAGTTTGGAACAGTGTGCGAAAAACGGAATTTGAAGGTAAATGCGGGGAAGAGCAAGGTTATGGTCTTCGAAAGGGGTGAAGTCACAGAGTGTGAGGTGAAGCTGAACGGTCAGGCTTTGGAGATCGTCAACTCTTTTAAGTATCTGGGCAGTGTGTTGAGTAAAGATGGGACTATGGATGAAGAAGTGCAGGAGGGGGTACAACAGGGGAAGAGGGTTGTAGGAACGCTAAAAGCAGTAACAAGAAATAGGGTGGTCAGTATGGAAGTGAAGATGTCCTTGCATGACAGTGTGGTAATCCCGACACTGACTTACGGAAGCGAAGCATGGACGTTGGTTGAGAGACTCAGACCAAGAGTGAGAGCAGTGGAAATGAATTACTTAAGGAGTGCGTGCGGAGTTACATGGAGGGATAGACAGACTAATGAGGAAGTAAGAAGGAGGTGTGGTGTGGAGGTAGATATGCTGGAAAGTGTGAAAAGGAACAACTTGAGATGGTTCGGCCATATGGAACGTATGGAAAGCGAGAGAATAACTAAGAGGGTGTACGAGAGCGAGGTGGAGGGACAGAGAGGGAGAGGTAGACCGAATGAGAGGTGGAAGGATGGAGTGAGGAAGTACATGAACGAAGGCGGTGCTGGTTGGGGGGAGGGGCGTCGACTGACTGGGGACAGAGGTGCATGGGGGCGGTTCGTTCGTGGCCACCCCTTCGGGGATCACGGCGTCAGGCAATAGATAGATAGAACGAACACCCAAAATACCGGTTTTTGCGCGTTCACACGCACACGGTTGGACTTTGAGAGTTTTGAACCATCGGCATGGTTGCGTGATATATTTACACAGTTCCCATACAAATCTGAGCCCTCTAGGTGTGTACCTTACATTCATTACCGAATATTAATGTAAATGAACCAAGTATTAACAACTCAGAATCCAGCCAGGACACATTCAAAATCAAAGATGAATTCAGAGTGTTCACCAACAAAGGGCTCCATCTTATCCACATTAACGCCAGATCAATGTACCATAAATTGTCAGAAATAAATTTGTTAGCTAATAAGGCCAAAGCTTCAATAATTGCAATCACAGAAACCTGGCTGGATTCAAGTATAAACGATGGTGAAATAAACATTCAAGGTTTCAACATAGTTAGGAATGATCGCAATAGGCAAGGGGGAGGAATATGTCTGTATGTAAAAAACAACCTCACACACACAACTAGGACCGACCTCCATGTAGAAAATCACGAAACTCTGTGGATCGACCTACACCTGCCGAGGACAAGACCCATCACAATTGGGGTGTGCTATAGGCCACCAGACGACACACAATTCTTGACCAAATTTGAACGAACTTTGTCATCGCTAGACCCTCGGAATGAATCCATTATACTAGGGGATTTTAACCTGTGTTACAAACAACGAAATAATAGGCTTGTACGAGAATATAGGCACATACTGACAATGCACAATCACAAACAACTCATCACAACCCCCGCACGTATCTCTGAGAACACTGCCACAATATTAGACCACGTAAACTGTAACAGAGAGGACAAAATATCCCAATCAGGGGTTATACAGACTGGGATAAGTGATCACTTCGTCACATATTGCACACGGAAAACCACAAAAATTACCCTAGAGAATCACAAGGTTATCAAAACAAGGTCACTCAGAAACTACAACAAAGAAACATTTCTGGACATTTTATGGAATACAGACTGGTCTCCAGTGTTTGGAAGTACAAACGTTAATGACGCATGGGTTGGCTTCAGAACCATCATTACAAACATCCTAGACGAAATAACTCCTCTGAAAGACATATGAATTAAAGCAAGGTCAGACCCATGGATCAACAATGACATACTACACCATCTGGAACACAGAGACAATCTGTTAAAAAGGCTAGTGAAACATAGACAGGATCAAGGTCTGAAACATGAGTTCAACAGGGCCAGGAATAAACTAAATAGAAAAATCAAATCAGCGAAAACTAATTATTTCCACAATAAGGCAGAGGAATATCAGAATAACCCAAAGAAACTATGGAGGCACCTAAAAACAACAGGCTACAGCAACAAGGCAAGGGATTCGTCTAACACTAATATTGCTCTCAACATTAATGATCAGGTTTGCCACGATAAACGACAAATTTCAACCTACTTTAACACCTTCTTCACCTCCATAGCAAACACACTTGCACAGAACCTACCGCAACCTCTCAATAAATACACGACAACAACGGCCACCTTTCGAAATTTCTACAAAGATAAAGGCATACACCCGAACACATTTGGATTGCAAAGTGTTACACCAAAATATACTTTTGACGAGCTCTCTAACCTAAATGTACATAAAAGCACAGGACCAGACAAAATTCCTGCCAAATTTCTACGAGATGGAGCCATTGGTATAGCAGGTCCCCTAACCCACATCATCAACCTGTCAATTAACACCAACACTGTACCTGCTGAACTGAAGGAAGCTATTGTAACCCCTCTATTCAAGAAAGGAAATAATCTAGAAGTTGGCAACTACAGACCAGTTAGCATATTATGTATTGTATCTAAAATCCTTGAAAGAGCGGTATACACCCAAATTGAACACTACCTCAAAGAAAATGATATATTTTATAAGTTTCAATCAGGTTTCAGATGCATGTACTCGACTGACTCCTGTCTCATCCACTTAACAGATCACATTCGTAAAGAAATGTCTAAAGGTAACTACACCGGTATGGTTCTTCTTGATCTACAAAAAGCGTTTGACACAGTAGACCATGATATCCTATGTAATAAACTACAAGCAATGGGCATTGGGTCTGTGAACTGGTTTAAATCTTATCTTAGTGGTAGAACACAAAGAGTCAAAATTGATGATAATATATCTGATCCTATGCCAATTAACTGTGGGGTCCCGCAGGGAAGCATCCTTGGTCCCTTACTCTTTCTCTGTTATGTGAACGACATGGAACTGAGCGTCTCGTGTAAATTATTACTGTATGCTGACGACAGCGTGCTTCTGGTTTCAGGAAAAGACCCAATAAGTATTGCCGCTTCACTTTCCAAAGAACTAGAATCATGTAGTGAATGGCTAGTGGACAATAGACTATCTCTTCACCTGGGCAAAACGGAAGCCATCTTATGTGGGACAAAACGCAAACTGAAAGACATTGTGGGCTTCTCGGTCAACTGTAATGATATTCCTATAACAACAGTGTCACAAGTTAAATATCTCGGACTAAAACTGGACTCGAGTTTGTCAGGTGAAACAATTCTGGAATCTATCCTGTGTAAGTGTAGAGCATGTATAAAATACCTGTATAGACAGGTGGGATGCTTGCCAGCGGCGACCAAAAAGACCCTTTGCCAAGCGCTTGTTCAATGTCATTTTGACTATTCTGTGTCATCCTGGTACTCTGCATCATCTAAATCAGCACAGCACAAACTTCAGGTCACTCAAAATAAAATGGTTAGGTTCATGCTGAACCTAGGACCCAGATCACATGTTGGCCAGGAACAACTTCAGTCACTAGGTATGCTCAATGTCTCTGACAGGGCCAAACAAATCAGGCTCACTAATGCCTTCAAAATGTTCTGTGACAGAGCTCCAGAGTATCTTAAGAGTGATTTTGTTAAAGCAAATGAGAGGAGTGGACATAATACAAGAAACAGGATGTATAATTTTAAGGTCCCGAGAATCCAAGGACAGGGTAAGCAAACATTCTTCTTCACTGCCATCAAAGACTGGAACGACCTACCCCAGTCAGTCCGTGAAAAGAGAACACTGTATTCCTTCAGAGATAGCCTGAAGGAACACCTGAACCGGACAGCTGCGAGAAGGGAGCATCAAGCTTATGTCTACTACTAAATACGACATAAGAGATAGGCAAACCAAACTGAAATGATTACTGATTACGGATTACTGATATTTACCATAGGATGTAAGGTATCTTAAAATAACCCCCTAGAAATACTTTCTCTAAAGTATCTATTTCTTTTATCCTCCCCTTTTCCCCAGCTAACCTAATCCCACAAGGACCCTAATGGAAATACGCCTAACGGCCTTATTGGGCTATCCTTAGTTGGAATTATGCAAAGCTGGTACATGTCATATTTGTAACATACTATGTGGTACCAACTCTGTAAATTGCTAACTGAATAAATATTATTATTATTATTATTATTATTAGGTGCCATAGGACCGGAGTAA
Organism: Lithodes maja; assembly: GCA_037953745.1. Lineage (NCBI taxonomy): Eukaryota > Metazoa > Arthropoda > Malacostraca > Decapoda > Lithodidae > Lithodes > Lithodes maja. Next base: position 66,945 of record JBAKBP010009853.1, read on the forward strand.
TTGAGACCGGACCGGCCAGGACGCATGGTTTGCGTCGCTGGGGTTTAGTGTTACATACATTGTGGACGCAAACCCTGCGTCGCTGGGGTTCAGTGGGTTAAAAAAACACTCACGGACTCGTCCTATATGATGTGGGTACCACTACTAGAAAAAACTAGTAAAAAAATAATGAAATAAAAAGATTAAATTTTGATCTTAGCGTTGCGCTTCTCATGTGTCTGCTGTTTGTGTACGCTTCGCTTTCCTTTCCGAAGCGCTTGCTCCTCCTTAACCTAAGAAGTGCGCAGGGGGAGGGAAATTACACCATAGCCCTGTGCGAACCTATTTCACTGTTTCCATTCACTAAAATCGTTATCTTTCCATAAATATAATTAATACTTATCCATATGCACCTAGTTTACGTTTAATATGAAGATATTAACCTGTTACAACAATAAAACAAGTGGAAACAGTGTTTGGCTGGTCAAAATCGCGAAATGAGAGTGAGAGTTACATTCATCAAGTGTGAGCCAGCCTGGCCAACATCCACCCCTCACGATGCCTGGAGCGACACTGACGTCTCTCTCCTTATCTCTTTCTCACGCTTGGTAACACATATGAGCACGCCCTGCTAGCAACTCGCTATTGTTAGCACGAAAATATACCTAAGAATAAGGGAATAACAGGGAAAATAGGTGATAATTGAAGGGGGGAGGGGGAAAGTGGGGAAGGAGGGGATTTGGAGGAGTGATATTTGGCATGGCCACAGGGCAAAAAAAAAAAATAAAAATAAAAAAAAAAATTCAATTGCTACTGGGGTGGTTTAAAAAAACAAAAATAGGCCTAGGATCATAAGTCTTCCCGCAGCTGACCGGTAAAACTCATAAGAGTCTCCCCGCACTTGACGGGTTAACTGATATATCAAGACTCTCAAAACATAGCAGATGAATGGGAAGGGGATGGAAGGGAGGGCCAAAATCGTCAATGATTCCGGGGCCACTACTAAATAGTAGGTTTTCCTTCTTCCCTTCGGGACTCAAACCTATAATTTATTAGTGGCCCCTTCATCATTGACGATGCGCCTGATATCTCAAGACTGGAGGGGGACATTCATCATGAACATAAAAAAAAACACTAATAAATTACGAGGGTCCAAGGAGACACGTACTAAAAATATCAGTTTAATAAAAATAATAAAGTATTGTACAGGCGGCATTCCTTAAAGGTAGCCTGCGGTGTTGTCACCTTTACGTTTGACAGAACAGTTGGTGAAACACATAACCTGTACAAATAGCTTAGAATACAAAAATTAAAGAAATCTTTTATCAATACTGATAATAAGTTGGCCTATATATTTATGGCCCCAGGTACTATATTACAAAATATTTGTACTCTCTCTTTTAATCCTAATCCTTAAGATTAATGAGTATATATCGTGATCTCTATAGTAAACATAACATTTTCCAGACTAGACTTAATTGAGTCTAAGGAATGGGTTATCACATGACCTATCATTCTCGTCATATCTTGTATCACATAAGAGGCAGGTCAGAGTCCTTAGCTAGGATACTCGCCCTTTAAAAAAATAGCTTAAAACTAGACTTTCTGCCTTAATGCTACACATGTACGAGAAGGTTTCATGAGATTCACAGACAGGTAACGTGTTAGAAATGTATGATTAGACGACCATAACTGGGTCTGTTGAATATCATCGAGAGAGTAATTGTGGAGGAATCTGAGTGACGCCGCTCACTTCCGAATATCGTGGGCCCTAGCCAACACGCCCGGATTACTCTCCCGAATCACCTCTACTAGTAACGCAGCTAGCCGGCGTTTTTGGAGACGTTTACCTGTCCTCGAAACCCAGAGGGAGCCCGCCTGTGACGGCCGGGCCGCATAAATAACATAAGGGCTTGGACTGGACAAAGTAAATGGTGCCGATCGCCCTGTTTCAGAGCTGGAACTTCAAACTCTGTAAATACATGATTACTATGCTCATTCTTTGCAATAAAGTTAGGAGCAGGGGCAATATGGACACTCATGTTGCGCCTTGAAAACCGTAAACAGGTCGGCTCCGAACTCATCGCCGCCAACTCAGACACCCTGTCACCTGTAGCCAATGCCATTAGAAGAATGGCCTTTTTAAGTTTTAACTCGAAAGGAGGATCATGGCAATATTTACGTGATTGAAGCATATCAAGGGTCAGATCAAGTGACCAGGTGGGTGTGAGTTGACGAGGAGGGGGGCGAAGCCGGAAGAAAGACCTCATGAAACCCTTTTCCTCCGCCTTAGGCACGGACAGGCCTGTTAAATCTATAAAAGGTGTCCGAATTGCTGTGAGGTGATTCCTTAATGTGACAAAAATATCAAAAAGGTAATTTATTTAAATAATTAAAAACCAGAGCCACCGAGGACTGTTGTTGATCAGTTTCTACTATCCAGGTAGTAAACGACTTCCAGTGAGATTGATACTGTCTTTGGGTTGATTTAGCATATTGATTAATCACTTTGTAAGTCACGGATTCCCCAAACTGGCCTAGCCACTTGGCCTTCTGAATGTCCATAAGGCAAAAGTCAGCGAGGTCTTGAGGTTTCCAATTGTGTCTAAATGGAAGTACGAGATCGGGAGCGACACCGGGTTCTCGCACCACGTCTTCAATTGATTGTACCAAACTTGAGCCGGCCACATTGGCGCAATCATCGATACCATGCCTCGATAACCCCGTAGTTTGTGAACTACTTTGCACATTAAGGATGCGTCTGGAGGTGGAAACAGATAAATGGAGCTCCATTTGTTCCACTCTACCAGAAATGCGTCGGGACCCCCCGCCGGAGTTTGATTCCGCCGTGTGAGGTATAGAGGTAGCTTGTGTGTTGCCTCTGACGCGAACTAATATGATTTGACCATAAACTAAAACACACACATTAACCAGCGGCACTGCTTGATTAAGGGGGGATGGGCGTATATATTTGTTAATTTATGTATCTTTTTAGTTATTTTTTTTAGTTTCCTCCCTATACCTCCATCAAGCTTACCCTAGACCCCATTTAAAGATAAATTTGTACATTTTTCGGTAGAAAAATGTCCCAGCCAAAGGCTGATTTCTCCTTAATGTACAGGCTCGCTATCGCTCACCAGGAAAAAGTCGACACCTATATGGCACGAAAGGTCTAAAAGTTAAAACGAAACGGGGCGAAGGTGTTAAATTCGCCAAACCAATGGGTCGAACATCAGAAAATCTCAAAACTAATATGCCAATCATGAGGAAGAAAGGGGGCCTGAAAAACCAGCTGATCTCCCCTTAAAGATGATTTTTATTCCCACTTACCGAGTGCTGCCTTTATTGTTGAATATGTACATGTATATACTGTATATATGGTAAATATTTACGAGACGCAACAATATAGATAACAAATTTCTAATGGTAGTTTTGGGTTCCTATCATCATATGCTTCATCATCAATAATTGGTATCAGTACTATCTAAACATTAATTCATCGTTTTTGAGTGAGATATACAAACATGTTCCTATCTATACACATCCTAGTGAACATCCGACAGACATTAATACAGCACACAACGAGCAAAACGTAAGCGAAGACAACACTTATATGGTCAACTATACAAGGGTAAGAAGTTCATTCAATCATGTATATAACAAAATTATATGTGGGCGAAAGAGATGTAATCGTGTGTGTGATATAATAAAGTTATACGGGCAAGGGAGGTGTGAAACAAAAAGTGTTGTAACTCTGAAGGTCTCCGTTAACCCTGTCACGCATTTATGACGCAGAGAGAGGTTGCCAATTTAGCAATAAGAAATAGAGTTCTCTCACTCTTATAATTACCTCTCCAAAATTAGTTTTCTGCCCACAGCTAACTCAAAGACAACTGCAGAGGTTGAAGTAACTAACCTAAAGGTTTCTAAATACCCCTGATGGTAACAAAAGCTTTAAAGTATCCCCAATAGGCTCAACACAGCTAACTCAAAGACAACTGCAGAGGTTGAAGTAACTAAACTAAAGGTTTCTAAATACCCCTGATGGTAACAAAAGCTTTAAAGTATCCCCAATAGGCTCAACACAGCTAACTCAAAGACAACTGCAGAGGTTCAAGTAACTAACCTAAAGGTTTCTAAATACCCCTGATGGTAACAAAAGCTTTAAAGTATCCCCAATAGGCTCAACACAGCTAACTCAAAGACAACTGCAGAGGTTCAAGTAACTAACCTAAAGGTTTCTAAATACCCCTGATGGTAACAAAAGCTTTAAAGTATCCCCAATAGGCTCAAAATCGCGTCATATGTCGGAGAGGGTTAAGTCCTTCTGTACCGGCGACGTTATGTTTACTTTATTCTGGCAACTATTAGACGATTTTATTCAGTTTAATAAGGGCCTCCAGCAATTAACAGGCTCCTAACTATCTCAGTTAACCATTTTTACTACTACAGATCCTTCTTAGGCAGCACAATATCGTCTATAGCTGGAATAGTATTAACAGTATAGGGGAGGTGTGGTGGAGTGGTCATGCCACTGGATTGGTAATCCAATGGACCCGGGTTCAAATCCCGATATGTCAATGGGAAGATATTACTGGGATTGAATTTGTGCTGTACCTAGTATCAGTGCATTACCACAAAGTCCACCGAAATGCCAAAAAAAATACCCTCATTCCCTGATTAAATAACACTGTATGAATATTCCCATATTCAAAATATGTTACAGGGGGACAATGCCTAGTGAGTTCACTGCTCAATAGGTGGCGTTCTGAGAGTGAGGGTCTGAGTCTGGAGGGTGAGACGGTGAAGCACTTGAGCGAAGCAACCGGCCGCTTCAGAGATAGAGCTGCTTCGAGCCATGATGGATGCTTCACATGTCTCACTCCCCAGACTGGAACAAGACCTCACGGGCTTCACCGTGTTGAGCTGTGGAATGTACAGGCTCTCAGCCTATGCCCGAGAGGGAGTAGTTGGAATATAGAAAAAAAAAAAAAAAAAAAACGTCGCCGGCACAGAAGGGGTTAAGGGGGCCGACCTGCTTTTTCTCCCTGGGATTTATCCATTCGGCCCTATTCAGCCTACTGTTTTAAGACGTTTCTCCCCATTCAGATATCGATATTTTCCTGGCGAGCGATAGCGAGCCATCATTGTATGGAGAAATCAGGCTTCGCCGGAGACATTTTTCTACCGAAAAATGTACAAATTTAGTCAGCTGTCTAAGAAAATAATCCAAAATATGCTGGCGTAAATCGACACCTGGGTGGGGATAAACGTCTTAAAACAGTAGGCTGAATGGGGTCGAATGGCTACTACCCAGAAATAAAAAAAGGCGGGTCGGTCCCCTTAACAATACAAAAATCAATCCTTCATCTTCTCTCAATATTCTCGGTGTCTCTTTTTCTTCTGCTCTCACTTGGAAGGACCATATTACCAGTGTTGCTAAGGCAGCCTCCCAGAAGCTGGATGTGTTCAACCGCCTCAAGGGGTTCTTTACCCCTGCACAGCTTCTTGCTCTGTACAGGGGTACAGTATGTCCTTTTACTAAGTATTGTTCACATGTGTGGGGAGGATCCTCTCACACCGCACTTCTAGACAAAGTAGAAAGGAAAGCATTTCGTATCATTAACTCACGCCCACTCACCAACTCTCTGCAATCTCTCTCTCTTCGCCGCAATGTTACATTTCTCTCGCTATTCTATCGCTATTATAATAATCAATGTTCCTCAGAGCTTTCCCAGTGTATACCACCTCCTCTACTTAGGGTACGTGATACCAACACAATCCCACCCCAATATACTCTGTGCAACTCTCCAACCCAAGAGTGAAATGTTATTCTCAGACTTTCTTCTATTCTACTGCTGAGCTCTGGAACTCTCTCCCAGAATCAGTCTTTCCCTCTTCCTATAACTTAAATTGCTTCAAACACCGTGTGTCCAGGCATTTTGGCTCGAACGTTCCTTGATTATGTCTCTGTCACTCTTTCAACTCTGGGGGAGGCACTCGCTACAGGCAGTTCTGCCTCCTCTGACATGCGGTAATAATAAGCTGCTGGTCGGTATATGGGATGAGTGCTAAGGATTTCTGTAAGAGAGAGAGAGAGAGAGGGGGGGGGGGAGAGGGAGAAAGAGTGTGAGTGAGTGAGAGAGAAAGAGAGAGAGAGGGGGGGGCGGAGAGGGAGAGGGAGAGAGAAAGTGTGAGTGAGTGAGTGGGAGAGAGAGAGAGAGAGAGAGAGAGAGGGGGGGGGCGGAGAGGGAGAGGGAGAGAGAGAGAAAGTGTGAGTGAGAGAGAGAGAGAGAGAGAGAGAGAGAGAGAGAGAGAGAGAGAAAGTGTGAGTGAGAGAGAGAGAGAGCATAAAGTGAAATACATGCTGGTTAGGGGTATCTATGAACGAGTTACATCACATAGGGGCCAGTGGGGCCTCTTTGGTTAAGGGGAAGGTAGGCGCTTTTACTAGACCCGCCGGAGACATTTTTCTATCTACAAATGTACAAATATAGCCTGCTGTCAAACAAAACTAAAAAATATGCTGGCTCGCTACCGCACACCAGTAAAAAATTGACACCTGGATGGGGATAAACGTCTTAAAACAGTAGCCTGAATGGGGCCAAATTGATACAAGCCAAAGAAAGATAGAAAAGGACAGAACAAAAGCAGGTCACCCCCCCCCCCCCCTTAAACTGCACAAAATCGTCTAAATTTAGTTAGAATATAATGTAAATGCGTCGTCGGTATAGAAGGGGTCTGTCTAACTGTCTTAATAGCGTAATGCATAGTGCGCGGAATTTCGATGTGAGTATCCTGGGTTCGAGTCCTCGGAATGCCACATGTATTTGTTGATTGCATTAATTAAGTTTAGATGTGATGTTGGTTGGTGTAAAAAAAACATAATAATTTATGATTTGTTTAATTTCCTCCCAAAACCTTCATCAAGCTTTTAAAAATACCCACAAGTGCAGTTTAAGGGGGGTGACCTGCTTTTGTTCTGTCCTTTTCTATCTTTCTTTGGCTTGTATCCATTTGGCCCCATTCAGCCTACTGTTTTAAGACGTTTATTCCCATCCAGGTGTCAATTTTTTATCGAGAAAATTTTGTACACTTTTTAGGTAGACAAATGTGTTGGCCGAAGGTCGATTCCGCCAATATTACAGGCTCGCTATTGCTCGCCAGGAAAACAAGAGACACCTGAATTTCACAAAAGGTCTCAAAATCGCCAAACTAATGGGGTGAACGTCTTATAATATCAAAATTAGTGGTGCTAAGCATGAGAGAGAAAGGGATCCAGAAAAACCAACCCTCCCTTTTAAGGGGAGAATTCCACTTGAGGGATTTTTTTCTTTGCCCCTTTCTCCCTCATGTTTAGCCCCATTGCTTTTGAAATTTTAAGACGTTCGCCCCATTAGTTTGGCGATTTTAAGAAGTTTCACCCCATTTATGTCACTTTTAAGATCTTTCGTCCCATTTAGGTGTCGATTTTTTCCTGGCGAGTGATAGCGAGCTTGTAATTTAAGAGCAACCGGCCTCCGGCCGGGAATTTTTTCTACCGAAAAATGTACAAATTTATCTTGAAAGGGGGTCTAGGGGGGTAATTTTAAGCTTGAAGAAAACGTAGGGAACAAACTAAATACCTCCCCTTAAGCCGGTATCACACGAGCGCTTTTTCACTCAATATTTTTGCTCAACACTAGTCTGGCAGCTTATGAGGTCAACATTTTAACTATTGCTGTCCCCTAAATTCATCTATCACCAGTCTAGTTTCCGATACCAGTGCAAAATATTCCAGAAATGTTACCAGAAAAATGTTGATTATTGAATGTTGACGATAAAAGGTCTCGTGTGATACCGGGTTTAGGTTGATGGAGGTCTAGGAAGAAAACTAATAAAATATACATAAATGAGCCAATAAATACGCTCATCCCTCCTTAAGGGGGGTGACCTGCTTTACTTTGCACTCTCTCTCTGGGTTGTATCCATTCGGCCCCATTTAGCCTACTGTTTTAAGACGTTTATCCCCATTCAGATGTTGATTCATACCTGGCTAGCGATAGCGAGCCACCATATTTTGGATGAGTTAGACAGCTGGCTAAATTTGTACATTTTTCGATAGAAATATTTCTCCGGCAAAGCCGGATTTCTCCATAAAATGCTGGCTCGCTATCGCTCGCCAGGAAAAAATCGACACCTGGATGGGGATAAATGTCTTAAAACAGTAGGCTGAATGGGGCCGAATGGATACAACAAAGAAAGAGAAAAAAGCAGGCCACCCCCCTTAAGGCTATCAGTAGACTGTTCCGTTAATCTTAGGACGGCCTTGTGGAAATCAAAGGAATAACTGAGATGGACTTTAACCCCTGCGATACCGGCGAAGTATATAGTTAGTTATACTCTAGCTATATTGTGATGATTTAGTGTTCTAGCTATATTGTGATGATTTAGTGTTCTAGCTATATTGTGATGATTTAGTGTTCTAGCTATATTGTGATGATTTAGTGTTCTAGCTATATTGTGATGATTTAGTGTTCTAGCTATATTGTGATGATTTAGTGTTCTAGCTATATTGTGATGATTTAGTGTTCTAGCTATATTGTGATGATTTAGTGTTCTAGCTATATTGTGATGATTTAGTGTTCTAGCTATATTGTGATGATTTAGTGTTCTAGCTATATTGTGATGATTTAGTGTTCTAGCTATATTGTGATGATTTAGTGTTCTAGCTATATTGTGATGATTTAGTGTTCTAGCTATATTGTGATGATTTAGTGTTCTAGCTATATTGTGATGATTTAGTGTTCTAGCTATATTGTGATGATTTAGTGTTCTAGCTATATTGTGATGATTTAGTGTTCTAGCTATATTGTGATGATTTAGTATTCTAGCTACATGGTGATGATTTAGTGTTCTAGCTATATTGTGATGATTTAGTGTTCTAGCTATATTGTGATGATTTAGTGTTCTAGCTATATTGTGATGATTTAGTGTTCTAGCTATATTGTGATGATTTAGTGTTCTAGCTATATTGTGATGATTTAGTGTTCTAGCTATATTGTGATGATTTAGTGTTCTAGCTATATTGTGATGATTTAGTGTTCTAGCTATATTGTGATGATTTAGTGTTCTAGCTATATTGTGATGATTTAGTGTTCTAGCTATATTGTGATGATTTAGTGTTCTAGCTATATTGTGATGATTTAGTGTTCTAGCTATATTGTGATGATTTAGTGTTCTAGCTATATTGTGATGATTTAGTGTTCTAGCTATATTGTGATGATTTAGTGTTCTAGCTATATTGTGATGATTTAGTGTTCTAGCTATATTGTGATGATTTAGTGTTCTAGCTGTATTGTGATGATTTAGTGTTCTAGCTGTATTGTGATGATTTAGTGTTCTAGCTATATTGTGATGATTTAGTGTTCTAGCTATATTGTGATGATTTAGTGTTCTAGCTATATTGTGATGATTTAGTGTTCTAGCTATATTGTGATGATTTAGTGTTCTAGCTATATTGTGATGATTTAGTGTTCTAGCTATATTGTGATGATTTAGTGTTCTAGCTATATTGTGATGATTTAGTGTTCTAGCTATATTGTGATGATTTAGTGTTCTAGCTATATTGTGATGATTTAGTGTTCTAGCTATATTGTGATGATTTAGTGTTCTAGCTATATTGTGATGAGTTAGTGTTCTAGCTATATTGTGATGATTTAGTGTTCTAGCTATATTGTGATGATTTAGTGTTCTAGCTATATTGTGATGATTTAGTGTTCTAGCTATATTGTGATGATTTAGTGTTCTAGCTATATTGTGATGATTTAGTGTTCTAGCTATATTGTGATGATTTAGTGTTCTAGCTATATTGTGATGATTTAGTGTTCTAGCTATATTGTGATGATTTAGTGTTCTAGCTATATTGTGATGATTTAGTGTTCTAGCTATATTGTGATGATTTAGTGTTCTAGCTATATTGTGATGATTTAGTGTTCTAGCTATATTGTGATGATTTAGTGTTCTAGCTATATTGTGATGATTTAGTGTTCTAGCTATATTGTGATGATTTAGTGTTCTAGCTATATTGTGATGATTTAGTGTTCTAGCTATATTGTGATGATTTAGTGTTCTAGCTATATTGTGATGATTAGTGTTCTAGCTATATTGTGATGATTTAGTGTTCTAGCTATATTGTGATGATTTAGTGTTCTAGCTATATTGTGATGATTTAGTGTTCTAGCTATATTGTGATGATTTAGTGTTCTAGCTATATTGTGATGATTTAGTGTTCTAGCTATATTGTGATGATTTAGTGTTCTAGCTATATTGTGATGATTTAGTGTTCTAGCTATATTGTGATGAGTTAGTGTTCTAGCTATATTGTGATGATTTAGTGTTCTAGCTGTATTGTGATGATTTAGTGTTCTAGCTATATTGTGATGATTTAGTGTTCTAGCTGTATTGTGATGATTTAGTGTTCTAGCTGTATTGTGATGATTTAGTGTTCTAGCTGTATTGTGATGATTTAGTGTTCTAGCTGTATTGTGATGATTTAGTGTTCTAGCTGTATTGTGATGATTTAGTGTTCTAGCTGTATTGTGATGATTTAGTGTTCTAGCTGTATTGTGATGATTTAGTGTTCTAGCTGTATTGTGATGATTTAGTGTTCTAGCTGTATTGTGATGATTTAGTGTTCTAGCTGTATTGTGATGATTTAGTGTTCTAGCTGTATTGTGATGATTTAGTGTTCTAGCTATATTGTGATGATTTAGTGTTCTAGCTATATTGTGATGATTTAGTGTTCTAGCTATGTTGTGATGATTTAGTGTTCTAGCTATATTGTGATGATTTAGTGTTCTAGCTATATTGTGATGATTTAGTGTTCTAGCTATATTGTGATGATTTAGTGTTCTAGCTATATTGTGATGATTTAGTGTTCTAGCTATATTGTGATGATTTAGTGTTCTAGCTATATTGTGATGATTTAGTGTTCTAGCTATATTGTGATGATTTAGTGTTCTAGCTATATTGTGATGATTTAGTGTTCTAGCTATATTGTGATGATTTACTGTTCTAGCTATATTGTGATGATTTAGTGTTCTAGCTATATTGTGATGATTTAGTGTTCTAGCTATATTGTGATGATTTAGTGTTCTAGCTATATTGTGATGATTTAGTGTTCTAGCTATATTGTGATGATTTAGTGTTCTAGCTATATTGTGATGATTTAGTGTTCTAGCTATATTGTGATGATTTTGTGTTCTAGCTATATTGTGATGATTTAGTGTTCTAGCTATATTGTGATGATTTAGTGTTCTAGCTATATTGTGATGATTTAGTGTTCTAGCTATATTGTGATGATTTAGTGTTCTAGCTATATTGTGATGATTTAGTGTTCTAGCTATATTGTGATGATTTAGTGTTCTAGCTATATTGTGATGGTTTAGTGTTCTAGCTATATTGTGATGATTTAGTGTTCTAGCTATATTGTGATGATTTAGTGTTCTAGCTATATTGTGATGATTTAGTGTTCTAGCTATATTGTGATGATTTAGTGTTCTAGCTATATTGTGATGATTTAGTGTTCTAGCTATATTGTGATGATTTAGTGTTCTAGCTATATTGTGATGATTTAGTGTTCTAGCTATATTGTGATGATTTAGTGTTCTAGCTATATTGTGATGATTTAGTGTTCTAGCTATATTGTGATGATTTAGTGTTCTAGCTATATTGTGATGATTTAGTGTTCTAGCTATATTGTGATGATTTAGTGTTCTAGCTATATTGTGATGATTTAGTGTTCTAGCTATATTGTGATGATTTAGTGTTCTAGCTATATTGTGATGATTTAGTGTTCTAGCTATATTGTGATGATTTAGTGTTCTAGCTATATTGTGATGATTTACTGTTCTAGCTATATTGTGATGATTTAGTGTTCTAGCTATATTGTGATGATTTAGTGTTCTAGCTATATTGTGATGATTTAGTGTTCTAGCTATATTGTGATGATTTAGTGTTCTAGCTATATTGTGATGATTTAGTGTTCTAGCTATATTGTGATGATTTAGTGTTCTAGCTATATTGTGATGATTTAGTGTTCTAGCTATATTGTGATGATTTAGTGTTCTAGCTATATTGTGATGATTTAGTGTTCTAGCTATATTGTGATGATTTAGTGTTCTAGCTATATTGTGATGATTTAGTGTTCTAGCTATATTGTGATGATTTTGTGTTCTAGCTATATTGTGATGATTTACTGTTCTAGCTATATTGTGATGATTTACTGTTCTAGCTATATTGTGATGATTTAGTGTTCTAGCTATATTGTGATGACTTTAGTGTTCTAGCTATATTGTGATGATTTAGTGTTCTAGCTATATTGTGATGATTTAGTGTTCTAGCTATATTGTGATGATTTAGTGTTCTAGCTATATTGTGATGATTTAGTGTTCTAGCTATATTGTGATGATTTAGTGTTCTAGCTATATTGTGATGATTTAGTGTTCTAGCTATATTGTGATGATTTAGTGTTCTAGCTATATTGTGATGATTTAGTGTTCTAGCTATATTGTGATGATTTAGTGTTCTAGCTATAGTGTGATGATTTAGTGTTCTAGCTATAGTGTGATGATTTAGTGTTCTAGCTATAGTGTGATGATTTAGTGTTCTAGCTATATTGTGATGATTTAGTGTTCTAGCTATAGTGTGATGATTTAGTGTTCTAGCTATATTGTGATGATTTAGTGTTCTAGCTATATTGTGATGATTTAGTGTTCTAGCTATATTGTGATGATTTAGTGTTCTAGCTATATTGTGATGATTTAGTATTCTAGCTATATTGTGATGATTAGTGTTCTAGCTATATTGTGATGATTTAGTGTTCTAGCTATATTGTGATGATTTAGTGTTCTAACTATATTGTGATGATTTAGTGCAGTTTAAGAAGGATCTGTGGTAGTCGAAAGGGTTGTTGTTCTTGTTGTTGTTGTTGTTTTTCCCTAAGCTGCCTTGCCGAACAGCCCAGAGTCCCTGAGGAAGGCCATGGCCACGATCGGGCTTTCCCACAGAGCTCTCATTGAGTGTAGATTGTGTTGTTGGCGTTAGTGGTTGTGTGAAATGCAGTCTTCTATGATGTGTTTAATGGTATGGGGTGCTGTGTTACATCCCGGGCAGGTGTCGACAACGGAGTCATCCAGTCTCTTCTGATAGCTCAGGAGAGCTGGATGGTGCCCGCATCTCAGCCTGGCCAGGTGGACTCTGTCCTCGCGAGGAAGGGAGGATTCGGAAGGATGGATTTCGGGAGGTCGTGCTTGCAGCTGCGTGTTGTCTGTGAGTGAGTGGATGGATCGGCGAGATATATGAGTATGGATGTGCTTCTGGAAGTTGGTTCGGGGTGGGCAGGGAGGGAGAGAGGACAATAATAATTGTGTGTGATACTGTGTACTGGGTGTTGTTTTGATATTTTTTGGTGTCTGTGGGTGTGTTGCCATGTAGTTTAGTGGTGGTCCTGGTTCGTGGAGGCTGCTGCCAGGAATTGAGTGCCTCTCATGTCCAGATGGTCTTTGACTTTGAGGATTTTGGTTTCTTGATGTAGGTGATCTGTGGGTGCAGTAGCTGTGCAACCTGTAATGATCTTTAGGGCTTTGTTTTGAATAGTCTGTAAGGTCTTATGATGTGTTTCAGCTAGGTTAGAAGCCCAGGCCGGGCTTGCGTATTCCATCACTGATCTTATGTATTGTTTATAAACTGTGGTGGTAGTTTCTTTGTTGTGTCCAAATTTTGTGTGAGCAAGTGACCTGAGGGCGTTAAGTCTGGGTGTCAGTTTCTTTTTAATGTTTGTGGTGTGCTGTTTGAATGTCATATGAGTATCATATGTTACTCCTAGGATTTTGGGTGTGTGTGTATGTGTTAGGGAGTGTTGTTTATGGTGAGTTGAGGGATGTATTCGTGTTCTCCTGTCCAGCTTGTGAGCAGGGTTGCGGTGGATTTGGCTGGGGCTAGATTAAGTCTGTTTGTAGTGCACCAGCCATGTAGTGTGTTGAGATAGGGTTGAAGGAGATCTGTTGCTCTTTTTGGGTCATGGTGTGTGCATGTGAGTGTTATGTCATCTGCATAGGAGGCTAAGTTTATTTGGGGCGTATTGGGTGTAGTTATATCGTGCATGTACAGATTGAAGAGTGCGGGCGATAGGACGGATCCTTGTGGGACTCCGTTTGGAAAGTTTCTGATTTTAGATGACTGACCGGCAAAAGATACGTGTGCACATCTGCCTGCTAGGAAGTTGGCCAGCCACCTTTTTGTGTTGTTGTGCATGTTTGTGTTGTAGATTTTGTTTGTTATGTTGTGGCGGGGGAT